>CAKNXH010001880.1:285742-305503 GCA_932178445.1 Andricus quercusramuli | reverse complement strand
GGGGGGGGGCTACGAAACCCTAAAAACAAAACTTCAATCATTAAAACATTTGTTTAAGTTGAATGTAAAATTATTTCAAGAAGATACCAGCACCAGTGTTTAAAGTTACCTTTGCCAGTGTCTAAAGTACCTCATCTCGAATGTGCGCATGCGCAGCTTTTTCACCAGTGTCTAAAGTAAGCCATCTTCAAACTGCGCATGCGCGAAAATTGTTTCGCGCACGGTCTGCTCAAATAAGGTACTTTTGGCACCATCTACATGCATGCAAACCTCAACTTTAGAGGTGGGTGTTGCAAAAACAACCAATTTTCAACCAAAGAAATAAAAAGTCAACAAAAAGATCAATTTTCTACCAGAAAGGAATAATTTTTAACAAAATACATCAATTTTCAACCTAATAGTTGAATTTTCTACCAAAAAGGTTAATTTTCTACCGAAAAAAGACAAATTTTCAACAATATAGATGAATTTTCAACTAAAAATTATAAATTTGAAACAAAAAATAGAATAGTTTAATTTTTAGTTAGAGAAATAAGTTTTTAAACAAATAAAATAAGTTTTCAACGAAACAGTTCAATTTTCAACCAAACAAATAAATTTTCTACCAAAAAGATTAAATTTATATAAAAAAAATTCAACGAAGAATGGAATAGTTAAATTTTTAGGTAAAAAAATTAATTTTCAATAAAAAAAATAATTTTCAACCAAGGAAATGAAATTTCAATAAAAAAGATTAATTTTATACCAAAAAGACAAAAGTTTGTAACAAAATACATGAATTTTCAACCAAATATTTTAAATTCTAATGGAATTTTAAAACTTATAGTTGAATTTTCAACCAAAATGGTGAATTGGTTCAGAAGAAGATTACTATTCTACAACAAAAGTCAAAGTGTCAACAAAATACATACATTTTAGAACAAATAGTTGAATTTTCAACTTGAGAAGATTGATGATCAACCAAACATGAAATAGTTAAATTTTCAGTTTGAAAAAAATTATTTTTAATGGTAACAAAATAGTTAAATTTTGAAAACAAAAAGATTTTTCAACTAAAATGATGGGTCATCAACAACAAAAAAATGAATCTTGAACAAATTAGTTTCACTTTCAACTAAGTAGTTGAATTTTGAACCGCAAGAGGTTTTTCAGTCGCTATTTACGATTCACGACAATCTTGAAAAATTAATGAAATAGTTATATTAGAAGAAAAATCCTGGGACCAAAGTCAGCCTCTAAAGTGCAAAGTTGTGAAGTGAAATTTGTCATATTACAGGATCGATATTTAAAAATAAAATCAATTTTTTAAATAGAACTAGCAAAAATTAACCGTTTGTGCTGAGTTTTGGGTTTCAAAATGATAGTTCAATCCGAAAATACCTTGAAAATGTGTTTTTTATGTTTTTTAAACGTTAAAAAAATATTAGAAGTACGGTGTCAGATAATTATACACGCGAAGTTATATTTTGTCAATGAAAAACATAGTGTGCCAATTTTAAAGAATTGTAAGTAAGAGGAAAAAATTGTGTCATTCATATTGAATTTACTGGAATTTTCTCGCTATAATAGGGAGACTTCAGTAAATCATATGCAACGATCTCAAATGATAAGATTTTCTGTGACATACATACAAAAATATTGTAAAATAAACCGAATGTTTTTCTTAAGAAAGGCACAATGTTCTAGTTTTGTAAACAATCAATTATGAAAGGATATTTTAAAAAGACTTTTAACTATTTTTTTATATAAAAGATTATTGTGAAAATTAACAAACCAGTGTTTTAAAATGAACAATAGTATGTATTTGCAGTAAACAATCATTTTCGTCATAGTTCTCAAATATAATATAAATTTTACAATACTCAAAGAACAATATGAGAGTATTATGCAATATTTACCCATATTTAACTAAAAAATCCTACTTGAATTTATGAAACAACAGTCGAGAATTATAATTGTTTTTCAAATAAGATTGACCAACAATAGAAATTTAATGAAAGCTTGAAGATCAGAAAACTGAATAATTGTATAATTTGAACTACACATTGCTGCACATACGATAAGTTATTTAAAAAATCTAAAAAAATACTCAGGGTGCCCCTTGTCCACTCAAATCTAAAGAAAAATGTCTCCATTCCAAGCCTTCAAAACTCGATATTAAACATTTTTAAATTTAAATTCCCGAGATCAATATTGCATAATTTGAAATTTAAAATCAAATTAAAAGCATTCTGTGTTCAACAAATCTTATTTTAAGGCCTTAAAAAGTGACTTAAATACAAATTCAAAGAATTTCAAATTTACACTATAAAAATAAAAATTTTGCCTTTTTTTCTTGAAAAGATTTGTAAACTCCGTACATTTCTTTTGCAATACTTATGTTTTTTATTTAAACAAAAATTGGCGACTTGCACAATTATTTATCGAAATAATTGGACAGTTAATTTTTTTCTAAAATGTTTTTACCTAAAATAAACACGACACACTTTTTTCTTAGCTAATACTGGTAAATTATTGTGATTTTAAATAAAATTTTCAGTACATAATCGAAAAATCAAAATGTATAAATGCTTTAATCAATTTTTTCAAGCATTTTAATCAAATTTGTATTTTGATCTTTATGGTTAGGTACAGGAGAAAGCTAAACAAAACTTGAAAATCAAAAATTAGTTTACGTCCGAAAATGTAAGGGTACGTTTTTATTGAGGCAGTCGTCTAAATTTGATGAGTGACGTAATATTTTACCTCGTATTTAAAATCACCATTCCAGTAGGATCAATAGATATCAACAGATCCTTAACACCACTTCCCATAATAGCAGAACTTCTTTCATTGGCGACATAAACCGAAGGAGTCCAGATCAAATCATGTGCAGTTTTTCCTCCATAAATCTGATTCTGATGAGGTGCAATATTTTCAAAACTCAATCTCTTATCCAAGTATCGAAATTGCAGCATCATATGAACGTCAAATTGCTGTAAGAATTATTCTGATATTATTATTTTGTGATCTAGGTCCTGTTCTGATTTTTAATCATAATTATTGAATTAATAGTACAATTTTCTAATTACCAGTGTCTTGGCCATATTGGACTTTATCGTATAAATATAAGCTCTGCACAAAACTTTAACTGGATCAGTGGGAATTATTTCACCAGGTGGCCTGGCCAGTTTGTCATATCGACAATTAGCCGTCAATTCTTCAAGAAGCTCAGTTTGAGATTTTGTAGCAGTCGCATTTATTTGATTGCAAGTTCCAGATCTGCAATACAAAATATACCAATAATTTATTTACGAAAAATAACATATTATTTTAATGGCATAGATCATTTGTTCGTGGTGCATTAATTTTATTACTTAGATTTCAATTTTCCAGGTAGAAAGAAATCATTAAAAAGTATTAAAAAGCATGGAATACTTTCAAAATAAATAGTTTTTAACCCTTTTTTAAGCAGGAAATTTTTTTCCTTTTACAGTCCTTACCTTTCAGACTGAAAAATAGTTTAAAAGTACCATCCCAAGAAAGTAATATTAAATTTTGTTATTTATATCATGCAATACTTTTACTTTCTGCTCTTTCATACGGGAAATTTCTTACCTTTTGAATATTCTCCCTTCCATTTTGGAAAAGCAGGTAATTCTAAAATCCTCCTCTCTTCTAGGAGATTAATGAACTTGAAAATGTTACCCCTTTGATGGTGTAAAAACCTTTTTTTTTGTAAATATTTTCGTCTTTTTATTTGGGAAAATGTTTTCTACTTCAAGATGAAAATTAGGTACTTTGGAAATTGTCCCCTTTCAGGTTGAAAAATAGGGTACTTTTGAAATTTTTCCCATTCCAAGCTAACACATCCGATTATTTTTTAAATTTCCGCTTTTCATTTACGAAAATGGTTCAGCTCCAAATTTTTCCTATTTGAAACTGAGAAATCAAGTACTTTTTAAATTTGCCCTCTTTTAAATTGATTTTTTTTCAATTTCCCCTTACCAATTTTTGTTCCATTCATGTGAAATATTTATCTTCTAAATTATCCCCTTTGAAGCTGAAAATCGGATCCTTTTTCAATGTCCTTCCTTTCATTCCCGAAAATATTTTACTTTAAAAATTTCCACATTTTATACTAAAAAATCGAGTACTTTTAACATTGTTCTCCTTTAATTCAAATTTTCCAATTTCAGCTTTGAAAATCCTTTTTACTTTAAATATACCCCTTACAAACTAAATAAATCGGGTACTTTTTATATTTTCCCCCTTTTACTCGATAAATTTTGTTTGTTTTAAAATTTTCCTCCTTTCAGGAGGGAGAATTTTTCGCTCTTATAACCTTCCCCGTTTCAAGGTTACGAAAATTTTTTCTGTACCAAAGCAGGAAAATGGTTTATTTTTGGAATTCACTATCTTCCATGTTGAGAAATTGCTTGTTTTTTAAAATTTCCCTCTCTTCATGCATGTAAATGCTTGCTTTTTAAATCCTCACAAATATTTATTTAAAATCTGTCAAGAACATTTACTTTTTCCAAACTTTATTATATTGAAGTTAAAATAAATTGATTACTAAAGCTGATTTCGTTTTATGCTGATTCCCTTAACGCTAAAAAATTATTATTTTATATCGAGTGTTTCAACATCCTCATAATTTTAAATGCTCCAGGAAAACTCCTTATCGGCTATGAATCACGAGTTTTATTGTATGAAAGATCACAAGATGAGTACTGAAATTATTATTCTTTTTTTAACTTCATTTTCCGCTTCATTCGCTTCTCCTTTGCAACAATTCAGAGAAATGTGTCTCTGCATTTTAGAAACATTAAATTAGTATTCTTGACTATTCTTCTCTTAAAACAATACTTCATTGTCGATAAAATACAGATGTCATGAGTGCTACCTGTCACATAATTCAGATCACAAGACTCAAACTATTGTGTCGAAAGTTATTACGCGCCTCAAATAAACTTTAAGAACGTCTTAATGATTATAATGAATGACAACAGGAATTTAAATAATGTAATGTAATAACTAATAAAAATATACAAATCAGAGAATTTTCTACCAAAGATGATGAATTTATGATCTATTCATTCTTTTTATCAAAAAAGGAAGTGTCTAATCTACCATGACATTTTTTTTCACCGAAAGTGCAGAAAGTTTTCTGCCTAATGAAGTGCGGCTTAAGCAAGTCACCAAAAGGATGTGACGCAATGTTTTTTTACATTTAGACTTTGCAGGCCACACATCTTACGCGAGACCCTGAAAAGCTAACAGTGCCTCAATAAATTTCAAAGACCTTATCTCTCCCTCCATTTATAGGATAAAATATTGTACTATTTATACGACTTATCAGGCCCAAACTTGTGTCGACGTACACTGTTTGCGATAAATAAATACCTTTCTCAACTTCTTTTCCTGTTTACCCTACCTAGCTAGCATAAGAATCTTGTTGCGATTTTTATGCTTGGAGGGCTTGAATAAAATCTTAATGAAAAGAACATTACGACCACAGATAAAAAAACGATGACGTTTTCCCGAGAAAGCTACACGACCGTGAAATTCCAAGGAGAATAACTTTTCAGTGAAACTCTAACGAACACAGATTTCACATGGATTCCAAAAGAATTCAAAAGATTTATCAAAGATTTTATAGATTTCACAAAAATTTCAAAGACTTCAGAAAGTTTTTAAGAAACTTCAATAGATTTCTAAGAGTTCAAAAATATTTCAAAAATTTCGCAAAGATTAAAAAAAGTGACAAGGGTATCAAAGATTTCAAAAGATTTCACAAATGTTTCGAAGATTTCAAAAGATTTCACAAATGTTTCGAAGATTTCAAAGATTTCACAAAGATTTTACAAAGATTTCAGATTTAAAAAGATTTGAGAAGGTTTTACAAAGATTTCAAAGATCTCACAAAGTTTTCAACGATTTTACATTCATTTCGAAGATTTCACAAAGATTTCAAAATATTTCACACAGATTTCAAATATTTTGAAAAAAATGAAAAAAGTGACAAGGATTTGAAATTTTTTTAAAAACTGCAAATATTTCGCAAAGACTGAAAAAAGTAACAAAAATATCAAAGATTTCGCAAAGACTTCAAAATATTTCACAAATATTTCGAAGACTTCAAATATTTTACAAAAATTTCAGATTTGAAAAGATTTTAGAAGGTCTTACAAAGATTTCAAAGATCTGACGAAGATTTCAATGATTTTAAAAAGATTAAAAAGATTTCACGAAGATTAAAAAAAATTCCATAAAGATTTCACAAAGATTTCAGATTTAAAAATGATTTATGAAGGCTTTAAAAAGATTTCAAAGATTTAATAAGGATTTCAAAAAATTAAAAAAAAATCTCATGAAGATTTCACAAAAATTTCAAATATTTTGAGAAGAATGAAAAAATGTAACCACGATTTAAAAAATTTCAAAAGATTTCACAAAGATTTCAAGTATTTTGCAAAGAATGAAAAAGTGACAGGGATTTAAAAAGTTTCAAAAAGATATAAAAATATTTCACAAATATTTCGAAGATTTCAAAAGATTTCACAACGATTTTCAAGAATTCACAATATTTTCAAACATTTCACAAACATTTCAAAGATTGTTGAAATTTTTAGATTTTACAAAGATTTCAGAAAATTTGAAAAGATTTCCAAGACATCACAAAGATTTGAAATATTTAAAAAGATTTCACAAAGATTTCAACAGATTAAAAAAATTGTTTTGAAAATTTCACAAAGATTTCAAACATTTTGCAAAGAATGAAAAAATTTACGCGGATTTAAAAGATTTCAGAAGATTTCACAAAGATTTTTAAAAAATTCACAAATATTTCGGAGATTTCATAGATTTCAAAAGATTTCACAAAAATTTTCAAGAATTCAGAATATTTTCAAAGATTTCACAAACATTTCAAAGATTTTAAAAGATTTTACAAAATTTCAAAATATTTCCAAGATATCACAAAGATTTCAAAGATTTTGCAATGATTGAAAAAAGCAGAAGGATTTTAAAAGATTTAAAACGATTAAAAAAATGTTGCAACGAATGAAAAAAAGTGATAGGGATTTAAAAAACTGCACAAAAATTTAAAAATTTTCCACAAATATTTCGAAGCCTTCAAATATTTCACAAAAATTTCAGATTGGAAAAGATTTTAGAAGGTCTTACAAAGATTTCAAAGATCTCAAGAAGATTTCAATGATTTTAAAAAGATTTAAAAGATTTCACGAAGATTAAAAAAAAATTCCATAAAGATTTCACAAAGATTTCTGAATTAGAAATGATTTATGAAGGCTTTAATAAGATTTCAAATATTTAACTAAGATTTCAAAAAATTAAAAAAAATTTCTTGAAGATTTCACAAAAATTTCAAATATTTTGCAAAGAATGAAAAAATGTGACAAGGATTTAAAAAATTTCAAAAGATTTCACAATGATTTCAAATATTTTTCAAAGGATAAAAAAGTGACAGGGACTTAACAGGTTTCACAAAGATTTAAAAATATTTCACAAATATTTCGAAAATTTCAAAAGATTTCACAACGATTTTCAAGAATTCACAATATTTTCAAACATTTCACAAACATTTCAAAGATTGTTGAAATTTTTAGATTTTACAAAGATTTCAGAAAATTTGAAAAGATTTCCAAGACATCACAAAGATCTGAAATATTTAAAAAGATTTCACAAAGATTTCAACAGATTAAAAAAAATGTCTTGAAAATTTCACAAAGATTTCAAACATTTTGCAAAGAATGAAAAAAGTTACGCGGATTTAAAAGATTTCAGAAGATTTCAAAAAGATTTTTAAAAAATTCACAAATATTTAGGAGATTTCAAAAGATTGCACAAAATTTTTCAAGAATTCAGAATATTTTCAAAGATTTCACAAACATTTCAAAGATTTTAAAAGATTGTACAAAATTTTAAAAGATTTCCAAGATATCACAAAGATTTCAAAGATTTTGCAATGATTGAAAAAAGCAGAAGGATTTTAAAAGATTTCAAAAGATTTAAAAAATTTTGCAACGAATGAAAAAAAGTGATAGGGATTTAAAAAACTGCACAAAAATTTAAAAAGTTTGCATAAATATTTCGAAGATTTCAACAGATTTTCAAGAATTCACAATGTTTTTAAAGATTTCACAAACATTTAAAAGATTTCAAAAGATTGTAGAAGATTTTACACATATTAAAAAAAATGTCCAAGATATCACAAAGATTTCAAAGATTTTGGAAAGATTGAAAAAGGTCAGAAGGACTTTAAAAGATTTCTAAAAATTAAAAAGAAATTCATGAAGATTTCAAAATATTTCACAAAGATTTCAAATATTTTGCAAAGAAGGAAAAAATGGACAGGAATTTAAAATATTTCACAAAGATTTAAAAAGGTTTCACAAATATTTCGAAGACTTGATAGATATCAAAATATTTTAAAAAATTTTACAAGGATTTGAAAGATTTCACAAAATTTCAAAAGATGTCCATGATATCACAAAGATTTCAAAAATTTTGCAAATATTGAAGACAGTCAGAAGGTTTTAAAAATATTTCTCAAATATTTCAAAGATTTCCAGGAATTCACAAAAATTTCAGAGATTTCACAAATATTTCAAGAATCACACAAAGATTTCAATTATTTCACAAAGATGTCAATTATTTCACAAAGATTTCATTAAGTTTTAAAGATTTCACGAAGGCTCTCACACCAGATTTCAAGAGTGATCCACCCCTCCGTTCTTTCCAATCTTTTTGAGTTGATCAAAAGATAATTCTGCATATGGTTGAATTTCTTTTGAGAAACTATAATTTAAATTCAAAACCGAAACGTTGCGTATCTAAATTAGAATATTGTTGTTGGGAGGAACCAGTAAACAGTGAAATTTAGTTGAGCTGTCAAAACGTTTTTACGATGTGTTATGAAGGCTGCTAGTTATGCTCTATTTATTCTAAAAATCTAACGTATTTCCACCAATCTTAGATCTCTCTAAGATTATCAGAAACATAGAGCGAAAAGAAGAGATCAAAAGCATGGTCTCGAAAACGGCTTCTTACCAATAACTTCATTTTCCCCAGACATTTATCGTTCAGAAGCTGTCAACGCTTTCCTCATTTACGACCAGATCTTTTATCAAATATCAGTGTAACTTACTGTCACTCTTAATATACTGCACTATTTTTCAAAAGTCTGACGTCATGTTTGACAAATATAAAAATGTATACCCTGGGGAAAAATGTCATTATCTCGTGGCTGTAAAAACTGAGTTTTGCAACTGAATCATTATTAAAATGGTTCCGATGACAAAGCCAGAAAAAATTCTAAAAATAGTACTAAAATAGATGTTAAAATGAAAATTGGTCTCTGAATAAATCGATATTAAAGTATCATTTAAATCTAGCTTCTTTAATCGGCACTAACTGATGATCGATCAAAAAAATCATGAGTCGTAAATCAAAAGCTGTAAATCAAATTAAAATTGGAGATTTGAAAAGGGGTCCAAGAGAGAAAAACTTACTCTTTGGAGTCATTGGTGCAGGTTGAAGTTTGAAAGAGTAGGAGGAAGCTCGTCAGAAGAAGAACTCTTCCTCCTAGAGTCATTCTAAGCTTCCTTGGCAGTGAACTGATCTACCAACTAACTGTAACTGATCCGTAAAGCAGTTGTTCAGGTAATTTGTTTAGAATCGGGCGCTGAACGTTATTCCCACCATTGGCGCTCGTCTGCTCTTTAAACGAGTAAAGCTTGTATAAGGAATTGGGTTGAGGTAGCAGACTCTGTCTATGTGCTCAAGGATTAAGATTGTAAAGTTGTACACAGTCTTATACTTTCTGCGGTTTATACGGTCGACTCTTAATTGGTCTATGATCTCGAGGAAGGCCGCTGGGATGCTAAAAGTGTCGACTCTTTATCGCTGATTAAAATAAGATTAGAAGAAAATCATTTTTTGCGGAGGCCTTTAAATTGAAATTGATGCAGCGCAAATTATTTGCGAGAAATTTAAGACGATTTCGCGACTCAGTCTCGGATGAGTTGCTGTTGGTTTTTCTAATTGTTTGTAGTGAGTGTGTGTAAGTACACGTAATTATTGACAAAGCTTGACGACGTCAGGAGCTTTATGATCTCTGATACGTCAAAGATTATTATGATGAGTTTTCAATTTAAAAAAAGCAATAATAATTTATTTTCTATATAACAAGATCATTTTAATCAGTCGATATTCATTGGGGTACTGAGAGGTTTCATGCGATGTACTGTGTAATTGAGAAGATGAAGATCTTGAAGTAAGCCAGTCAATCTTTTGAAATGACGCTCCGTGTAAGGGATCAATGCCTCCAGGGATGAGGTGATTCCCACGGCCTGCAAATGCTCGCTTCCGATTTCATTCAATAACGCATTTATCACCAACTGCAAGCGAAAATATTTTGAATTTTTTAAAAATTTAATTTAGCAAGATTATTAAGGTTTAATACTGAAAACTAAAGTGGTCAACAAATTTTTTGTTGCCAGAGGGCAACAACGATCATGGGGAAAGGTCATTTCTTCCGAAACTCTGGAGGAATAATTTCCACCCGATAACTTTTTATTTCGACCCGCCGGGCCCGGCCCTTTATACTGTGCTTAGAAAGTGCCCCAAAAAATGCCAAATAGCAGTTTTACGTAAAATCTATGCTAAAGATGAGATACGCATTTTTTGAAATAGAATCATGTCCATTGTCCACTTGTAAATTTGGACAGGTCAAATTAAAATGTTCTATATTGTACAGTAATTCCTCATTTAAAATTTAAAATCTATGCTCTTCTAAATTAGTTGGGATATAAATTAAACAGTTTTAAATAAAAGCATTGAAAGTTCAATAATTACTAATAAAAAATGGAAAACTGTTTTTTAAACGTTTAATATAAAAAAGTGTCTAATTAGAATTGCGATTGAGTGACACGTTTCAAATTGGAATGTGTGTTTTATACATTAAAAATGTTTAAGACTTCGAGGTTAAAAAATAAAAGATCAACTTGAGTTCGCAGCATTCAAAAATTAATTTCAAATTAAGAAGATCATACATTTTTCCAATTAAAATATAATTAAAACTTCTAAATAAATTAAATTAAAAAAATATTAAGTTTTCAAATGTTAGATCTGTTGGATAGATTAAAAATAAGAAATTCATCGAATTGAAAAACAGTTGCAATAAAAAAAAGCCTTGAATTTTAGTGCTTGCAATTTAATAAGTATTCCCTCTGAATAATCCTTAAATGTGAGAAAAAATGAATTTCAGATATTTTTAACTAAATCAAATCTTAAAGTATACATAAAAAATGAACGACGTCGTAAGTTATGTACACATCTTTTAATGACTATTATTTTTTCAATTCAGTAACCGGTGGCGTAATTTGATCAAAACTTATGTTTGACAAATAAAGTAATGAAAAATAAACTTTAAAACATGTGATTTTTATTACACTATTTCAAAATCAATCCTGAATAACGCCAGCTTTAATTTCAAAGAAATATTTTTCTTTCTGTTTACTTGTTACCTATTGAATTAGAGACGTAATAGCTGTTGTAAAAATCCAAATTAGCATGAAATGATCAAACATATTTTAAATCCAACCAGAAGCTAAAATAAATATTTGTTATTATTTCTAATGATAAAAAAGTAAATGCTAGCTTCAGTAATGATCTACTTATAGCCCATCAAATTTAACATTATTCTCTGGATGAGTCAGCGAAAATTTTTTTGTATACGAACTGATGTTACCCCATTTCAGGGATTTCCTAGTATTAATAATTCCGTACGATTAATTCAAAAATTACCTGAGCAGCTTGAGAATTCCGGCTGTTAGTATTCCAAACAACGGCGCATTTGAGTAACGATTCCTGACGGGCTGGTTTCAATTCCCGTATAGTATCAACCAAGTTCTCCTCGTTCTTCTTAATAATGCCTGCGAGAACAATCAGTATTAAAGAACAATCGGTATTAACAGAAACACTCGTACTATTTTTTTCCAGAATTTTTTTTAAAAATATTTTGCACACCATTCATCGTGACAGATGTTTTTTTTTTATTGAAAGCGATAAAAAATATAATGGAAAATCTGTAACATTTATTTTCCCAGCGAGTTTTTTAAATGATTCTTTTATCGTAAGGTAGATTATTTTGCAAGTATCAATTTAAAAATCGTTTGCGATCGTGATGAAATGTCTAATTTGAAATTAATTTACTCTCGATTTTTTAAATGAAATTATATTTAAAAAAAATCAAAATACCTTCAATAATTTTCAGAGTTTGAAGCGGTCTCTCCAGCTTTAAAGCGAGATTTAAGGCTGACGTTAATTTCTCAGCTTTTAGCAGATTAGCGAGTTTCTGCTCCTCGAGGATCAAATTTTCCTTTTCAGCGATTAACTTTGCTTTATTTTCCTGAGTAACATCGCGCCAAACGATAATCATTGAATCGCTTCCTCCACTGACGAGGTGTGTTTCAATTCTGTTAGCTTCCGTTCAAAAAGACGAAAAATGCAAATTATCTTTTTTACAGAAATATGAACTAATTATTATTCTAACTATCTATCATAATTGAACACTCATTACTAATTACTAATCTCCATAAAGTGCGTGAAACTTTCAACTATTACAAATAATATTTAGTCATACGCGACCCTGAGAAAGTGCTTTAGTTTTTCTTACAAATGGTATTTGCGTAGGTACATTTTTATATACATAAAACAGAGATATTTAATTAACTTCTGCTCTACGCCTAATTTTGCATAAATTACTTTCTATAATCTTACCTTTCAGGGCCCATACTGCAGATTCATGTTTTTCCAAAGTAGAAATGCACTCAGAAGTCTTTACGCTCCACAATTTGACTAAACCATCTCCAGAAGACGTTATTATTTGCATCCCTCGAGATAAGAATTCTGCTCTGATTACGGAAGCTTCGTGTCCTTCGAAGGTCTGCAATTATAATTATAAATTAAATACATATATCTTATAATAAACTTTAAAGAATCATTAAATGTTAATCATTTATATAATTTACCTTCAAGCAATTCAATTCTGTTAAAGACCACATTTTTAATGTACAATCTGCAGATGATGTCAAAAGAACTTGATCGATCGGCGAAAATCGAACACACCAGACGCTTCTTCTATGACCTCGAAATACTCCCAGTTGTTGTAAATTACTCGCATCCCAGAGCTTAAAAATATTTTTGCAAATATAAAACAAATATATGGAGGGATAGAAATCTTTTGAAACCTTCTACAGGGTTGGTACTAAAGTTCGGTTTCGAAATTCCATGACATTCTCAGGTTTTCTAAGTTCACTTTTAAAGAAATTCCAAGTCTATTTTTTAAAAATCCGTTCATACAAAGAGCCTTTCAACAATTATGGGAATCTAAACAATTCTCATTAATATTATTATGAAATTTTGGAACATTCTGGAATTATAATCATATTATTTCTCTTCATAAAAAACCAATTCGTTTCAATACGCAAATATAAACTTTGCCGTAAAAAACTAATATAATCAATAAGACTCTGAAATAGGTGGGACTAAACAAATTTTAGTCACTTTTTTAAAACTCCATAACTTTGAAATCTTTTTGAAATTTTTTGAAATATTTGAAAATCTTTGAAATCTTTAAAATATTTGTGAAATGGGACCTTTTAATTTAAATTTTTCTGGTTAGATTTTGTAATTAGATTTTTATCACTAGCCACATTCTCAACCATCTGCTAGAATTAATTAAAATCACAGGGGAATTTATCAGCCTATGCTGCCTATTCCTTTATTAAATAATACTAATAATAAAATCTTTTAAAATCTTGGAATCTGATGTACACTAAAAAGTCCAGTCGTCAACCCCTCGTACGCTTTCGAATCAATTGGAAATTATCATCGTCTCAAATTTCAATTTTCTTGACTTTGAACGTCTCCAATTCCAAGGAGAAATTACTGGAGATTGAAAGCTTCTAATTTAAAATTCCGAGAGTCTTCAAATGTATAAGTTAAGTCTTAAGTTAAGTGTTCAATTTTGAATGTTTAATTGTGATAATTTGCTAAATATATATTTGTTAAGGATACATTTAGGAAAAAGAGCGACGAAATTTTAAATCATTTGTTTATACCTTAGCCGTTTTATCCAGAGCACCAGTAGCAATAAATCTATCGTTAGGAGAAACTGTTACACAGTTGATATCCGAGTCATGAGCTTTAACTGAATAAGTCGCATTAAGTGTCACAGCATCTGTAAAATTATATTAATAGATTTAGAATCTTTTTCAATGACTTTATTATAATCCAATTAAAAAAGTGCAACAAATATACTCACCGGCTTGGATAAGTGTTTCAGGTACATCCCACAATTTGAGGCAAAAGTCCTTGCTCACAGAGGCGAAGAATTTTGTCAATGATTGCGAAAGTGCTACTGAAGCAACAGATTCTGTGTGTCTAACTCCAACTCCTATGCAAGAAACTTGGAGAGAATTTGTGTCCAAGAGCCACAACCTAACACTGTTATCCTGAAGTCATTTTCCACATAAGTATATTTTTTCAGTTTGAACGAAACCTATTAATATAAACAAAATGAAGTATAATTCTTACTTTTCCTGAAGAGGCGAAAATATTTCGATTAGCTGGAGTGCTGCTCAGAGACATCACAAAATCAGTGTGACCTCCTAGCAGTTGGCAATTCATTGTTTCCAACTCATAGAATTTTATATCACAGCTGTTCGATGCAACTGCAAGATGGGTGTCTCCTTCCCCGACGTAAATAAGGTCCAGAATTTCAGCGCTGTAACCTACCAACTAAAAAAATACGAGATTTAAAAACATCTAAATAGAATCGAAAATAATCGACAAGAAAGATTTTGAAAAAAATAGCTTAAGTGAAATGAGTTGCATGAAATTTCGAAAAAAATTTTTCTCCAGCAATACAGAGTAAATGTTTTAGATAAAGAACTCCAATTTGTAATATTTTTATTTTTTTTAACGAAGCAAATTAGATCAAACGCTAAACGTATAGAAAAATACATACATGCATAAATAATATGTATAGTAAATTTCAATTTTCTTATTTCTAGTATGAAATTCTGGGGAATCGCAAATTGTATTTGCACAAATGGAATTAATTGTTAAACCGTTAAATCCATTATTTTTTTGTAAAGTTATAAGGCACACAACAATTTAACAGAGCAATATTGTAAAGTAATAAATCCCATAAAATTATATTCATAATTTTGCATTCTATGCAGGGGTTCTGAATTTCTAAAAGATTTTATTGTGCAAATGCTAAACTTATATAGAAGTGCTATTTTGTTATTTTATTAAAATTGGATGAAATTTCGTATATAAATTTTTTATTTCATTTTTTTTATACCAGGGTTGCTACATAATTTTGATTCACATATTCCTGGTCTTTTTCAAGTCTTTTCAAAGGTAATTAAAAAAATTCTAAACTTTATCGCTGACAGTTCCATTCCAGAAAAATTAAGAGGCTTTCAGAGAAAGAGAAAAATATCGTTAAAGAATAATAATCGCATCAAATGAAACTAACTCAACTGTGATTTGAAATTCCAATTTTACGTATACCCATATCTTAATTATTCTTCAACAAAAAGATTGATCTACGTCCAAAATATTTCTTTCTAAAATTTTAAACTCATCAAAATGCATTTTTTCAACTGAGATAAAATTATAGTCCACATACATTTTGAACTTCAGTTGCCTGAGTTTTTTTTTAGGTTTTCTCATTTGGAATAATTTCTAGGTTCGATTTTGTTTTTCTTCTAAATTTAACTTCTTGCAAAGTAAAAAATTCCAAATTTTTGTTTCGGTTACTTTCAACATCATTTTCGTCCAAACTTGAATCTTTTCTACAATAGAAATCTTATTTATTGGGAAGGATTTATAATTTGAACTATTTTCAAAAAAGAAAATTTTTATATTAATAAAATATGAATTCTTTTATTTAGCATTGCTTATTCTTGAAATCATTCATTTTTAAATATTGTTAAATTTAGAACTTATTTACTTTAAAATTATTCCGTGATTCTAAGCTTTTCCAAATTTTAAACGCCTTCAATCTGATAGTTTATATGCTCTTGAATGTGATTACGTTAAATTGCTGCATTTAAAACTCTTTTAAATTAATATATAATTGATTTTTCAACGATATTCAATTTCAAATATATCGACAATTAATGAAAACTATACTTTGAAACTGTACGATTCAAATTAAAATTAGTTCACTTTTTAATAATCTAATTTGAAATTATTCGATTACAGACGTCTTCGACTTAAGAAATTGTAACCAATAAGTGTTACAAATTACAATGGTACAATTTTGACAGATTTTTCTTCAAAAACTGAAAAAGAGTCGAAAAAGTACAGTACAAAACTTAAAAATTATTCTATTTATTAATTAGCCTTTGGTCTTATTTTCCGGTATATATTTCTGTACTTGTGATGGCAAACATGATATTTTAGCTGATCAGCGAACAAGTTCGAAAATATTTTTAAAGCGAACATGAAGAAAAAGTGAGATTAGCGGCCACTTACACGAAAATAGTGGCAACAATGGATGTTTTTTCAAAATAGAGGTAAAACAGTGGCATCGCTAAAAAAAAGTATCCAAGCCCGGTAATTTTAATTTTAAACTTGAATTGCAAATA
Organism: Andricus quercusramuli; assembly: GCA_932178445.1. Taxonomy (NCBI): domain Eukaryota; kingdom Metazoa; phylum Arthropoda; class Insecta; order Hymenoptera; family Cynipidae; genus Andricus; species Andricus quercusramuli. Next base: position 288,830 of record CAKNXH010001880.1, on the reverse strand, counting down.
ATTATTACCTGTTTTTTGCATTGGAAGCTTTCGATTGAATGAATTATAATATTTTGGTCAGCAGACACAAGAGCGACACTATTGCTAACTGCATTGTATAATAAATTCGTTATGGAGAGACCTCCTGCTTCTTTTGCAGCTGGCACCAAAGAATTCTCCTGTGCATAAACTTCGCTACCAGATTTCATTTTCCATATTTTAATGATTCCTATATTAATGAAAAGATCATTAATAAACTGTACTCTAAACCATATTTCTGATTCACATAACAGAAACATTAAATATAAATACCCCTTTCGCCTGCAGAGGCAGCGTATATTTCTGACTTTTTACGTTTTATAGAATCTGGCAGAGGGGCTTCGGATGGAATTATGAAAGCCCCCTCGACTCCTTCATAAACTGGCAAAACTCTTATCGAAGATCCTTGAGAAATGTCCCACAATATCAGAACCTTGTCCCGCCCAGAACTGAGAATTGGGAAAAGATGATTATTAATTAACAACATGTGTGAGATTTTATGAAAATAGATTTCAGTCACTTATTCTTTATTACCTAAGCATATGCACTCCGTCCTCGTGAAAGGAGAGAGAAGTAACTTTACTGAAGTGACCATTTAATAACAGCCTTTGCTCCCCTTTTTGTATATTCCATCCGTGAATTTTTGTGTCGTCACCCGCAGCAAAAAGAAGTTGTTTTTTAGGATCCGGATGGAACGCCAAGATGCTAAAAGAAAAATTAGTAAGACTCGAGCGGTGAAAGAAATATCGAATATCATAAAATTCTTATTTTAATAATTACCTGACAACGCCTTGAACTCCTTTTAAATTATATGTACACGCGTGATGCTCTAAATTCCAAAGCCTAACACTGCTATCGCTTCCTCCAGAAGCCATGATTGGGCCTCCACTGAAAAAAGCTATTTGCGCTACTGGCCCTTGGTGAATAGATTTCCACATCTTTTCCAATTTTGAATCTGTTGAAATTCGGAATTGTTTCATAGTTAAGTAACATATACAGTAGGGCGTATCGAAAAAAATAAAGTTGTTTGCGCGAAGTTCTAATAGCAATGAAAACTTTCTTTTAAGAGTCAAAAACACTCCCCTAAAGTTTCATTAAACAAAAAAAATTTCTTCTGTCTCCGCATCGTAGATATAGCTAAAATTACAAAAAACGAAGCACTTCTTGAAATTTGAATGGAATTTGTTTTTTTTGTAGATTTAAATTATCAATAAGAATAGTCCAAAGCAAGTCGATTTATACCTGTATAGCGATAATTCCATTAAAATATTTTTTATCCCCCCTAATTGACTTTGAAATTTCAAAAATGCGAAAAAAGTCGACTTTTTCGCTATTTTCTTAGACTCATGGTAAATTTCTCGACTATTTGACCAATCAGAATGTATTTGCGATATGCTGCAACAATAATATATAAGGAATGTTGACATTAAAATAATTTTCATTGACTTTGAATTACAAGAAAATATTTAAAAGTGATATATTGCTCTTTATTTTACAATAAAATTAATTTTCGGCATATAAATTATCAGAATAAATAGTTCGAAACAAAGGGATTTGTACTTACATAGCAAAAAATGATTCAAATATTTTTTACCCTACCTAAGTGACCTTGAAATTTCAAAATATAAAAAAGTGGGCTTTTTCGCTATTTTCTTAGATTTAAGGCAATTTTTTCGACTGTTTGACCATGAAATATCTGATATACGTAAGAATAATGTATTTTCAATATTTTACACCAATAATATGTGCAGAATGTCGATATACAAATCATTTTTATTGATTTTGGATTACAAGAAAATATCTAAGTGATATATTGCTCTTTATTTCACAACAAAATTAATATTCGGTATCTAAATAATGTAAAAATGTTTTCAGGTATACCTAGATTGCAGTTTTGTCGCTATTTTCTTAAAGTTATATGACTTATCAACCATGTGACCATCATAACATCAAATTGAATTCTGGGTTTTTTAAAAAATCCTCTACGTTATTCTGGCTGGATAAGAATTATTGAAATTACCTCCTCACTGTACAAGTGTGAATCTAGGTACACTTGAAAACATTTTTACCTTATTTAGATACCGAAAATTAATTTTGTTGTGAAATAAAGAGCAATAACACTTTTAGATATTTTCTTGTAATCCAAAATCAATAAGAATGATTTTTATATCCAGACGTAAAAAAAAGAAATTTTATTCTTCTTATAAATTTTAATTACACGCATCGACGAATATTGCGTCTTTTTTGTTCATTTTGTGAATTTAAATATGTTTCTACGTAACATTATAATTTTGAATACGTTTTTTATACAGGTCTAATAAGGGAAGCTAGCTGGGTTTCCGAAACGTTATATATTTTTTTAAATAAATTTTAAATTATTAGTCTGGAAGAAGTCGTATTATTATTAGGTTCTATCCTAAATTTCTGAATTTCTGTATCGACATTCTTATTATTGGTGTAAAATATTGAAAATACATTATTCTTGACGTATATCAGACATTTCATGGTCAAATAGTCGAAAAAATTGCCTTAACTCTAAGAAAATAGCAAAAAAGCCCATTTTTTTGATATTTTGAAATTTCAAGGTCACTTAGGTAGGGTAAAAAATATTTGAATCATTTTTTGCTATTTAGGTACAAATCCCCTTGCCTCGAACTATTTTTTCTGATAATTTATATACCGAAAATTAATTTTATTGTAAAATAAAGAGCAATATATCACTTTTAAATATTTTCTTGTAATTCAAAGTCAATGAAAATTATTTTAATGTCAACATTCCTTATATATTATTGTTGAAACATATCGCAAATACATTCTGATTAACTTATATCACACATTATATGATCATATAGTCGAGAAATTTACGATGAGTCTAAAAAAATAGCGAAAAAGTCGACTTTTTTCGATTTTTTGAAACTTCAAAGTCAAATAGGGAGGATAAAAAATATTTTATACGCCGCAGGCATGATTCAGGCGTATTACGTGCCTGTTTTCAGGAACTTAAGTAGCCCTTTATGGGTCAGTGGTGGGAGCAGTACAATAATGGCCTCATTATTGTACTGTACAATAA
>CAKNXH010001880.1:275133-285342 GCA_932178445.1 Andricus quercusramuli | reverse complement strand
AGAATTTTGAAATTTTTTTGAAAATTTCAGAAAGTTTCGAAAATTTTAGAAAATTTTTATAAATGTTGAGAATTGGAAAATTTCGAAAATTTTTGAAAATTATAGAATTTTTTACAATTTTTGAAAATTTAAGAAATTTTTGAAAATTTTCAAAATCTTGAAAATTTTTGAAATTGTCGGAAATTTTTGAAAATTCAAGAAATTTTTGAAAATTATGGATATTTTCAAAAATTAAACAAATCCCCCAAAAAATTTCAAATTTTCAAAAATATCCAAAATTTTCATATTTTTCAAAAATTTTGAGACAAGCAAATATCAACCGGCTCAATAAAAATCTTGTTAACCGGCGCTAAAAGTGAATTGTACCGATTCGACTCGCCACGTCAGACCTTCCCTGTGATACATGATAATCGGGGGAAAAAAACTTGCAAATCATGCCCTTGGTGTGTAAAGTATAATGTGCACCATGGAACTACGTCGGTCATTACGCCTTGTGTGTTTGCAATACTCGTCTCCGCCTCGCGCTTCGCGCTCGTCTACGACTTGTATTGCAAACGCACACGCGGCGTATAATGACCGACTTAAGTTCCTTGGCGCACAATGTACTATTAATGGAATTATCGCTATGCAGGTATAAATCGACTTGCTTTGGACTATTTTTATTGATAATTTAAATGTCAAAAAAAAAATTCTGTTCAAATTTCAAGAAGTGCTTAGTTTTTTGTGATTTTTAGCTATATCTACGTTACGATGCGGAGACAGAAGGAATTTTTTTTTATGAAACTTTAGAGGAGTGTTTTTGACTCCCAAAAGAAAGTTTTTATTGCTATTAGAACTTCGCGCAAACAACTTTATTTTTTTCGATATGCCCTAATATACAGTGATAAATGACCGATTTCATATGAAATCGACAGTCAGGCCTTGGTAATGTGATTGTTTTGGGTTAACATATATTGTTTTCCGAAGCAAAATATGAGACACGCATTTTTTTCACCAAATAATTGTTTGCATGATCTTAGGGATACTTAAATATTTAGGTAAATTATGACAAAAATAAAGAACATTTTCTTTAAAAAGTCGTATCTTGGGAACAAATTGACATAATTTAATTTTCTTAACAGTAGATTGTAGTGCAATCTAAAATCTTTAAAATTCTTTAAAGTACATTGAAAGCATTTAAACAATACAAAAATGGCGTACATTTTTCGAGAAACTAACAAAAATAATTTTCTCAAAAAGGTCACCTTTGATTTTTTTCTTGACTTTTTTTTAGATATAATAATAAAATTAATTAGCGAAATTTTTTTCAAAATCCCGAAATTTTAACTTCAGGAAATTATTAAATTTTCGAAATAAGTAAATTCTCGAAATTTCTGATTGCCTAATTGTTTCGACATTTTTTGATACATTGTATCTGAAAATCCAGATACTCGTAACAAAAAAGTTATTACGTTTCGAGTAACGGAACTTTTATGTCATTACATGTGAAAGAAAACTACGTAATTTAAGTAAATTTACGAAAATTCCATTACAATTTCGTAATTTTATGAAAAATATCTGAAAATTCAGTTACAAAATTTCGTAAATTTAAGGTGCCGTTACATAAAACTGTTGGAAATTTCGTACAATTTTCCGTTACATTTGTAACGTAAACTTCGTAAATTTCAGAATATTTCTAACAGTGTCAATTTATGGAATAAAAAGTTACAGAATTTAGATTTTAAATGAGAGATATAAGCCTAAAAATGTTTAAAAAAAGAATTGATATCTTGACAAATTAATGTTATATCTACTATAAAAAACCGCTTTTCTATATGAAGGAATAGTTTAGCGAAGACAAAACTCGCAGGACATCTCCCTCATATTACTACGAATCTAAAAAACCAAGAAGAAAAATATCAAAGGTTTCATTTTTGAGAATATTTTCTCTTTTTTTTAAATTTACGCCATTTTGATTTTTTTTTAATTTAAAAGTTTTTTTAGAAGAATTTGAAAGAGTGTAAATTATATTACAAGCTGCCGCAAAAAAATTAAATTGTGTCAATTTCTTTCCAAGAAACGACTTTTTGGAGAAAAAAGTGCATGTCTAATATTTTTCCTTGAAAACAATATATTGTAGCCCCAAATAATTCCGTGGCATTACCAGGGTCAGACTGCCCAATTTCGTAAGAAATTGCTCAAATAAAGAACTATTCTTGAAAAAATTGATGTTAAAATAAATCATGTTTCTAAATTAATTACCTTCCCAGTTCCATAATTTAAAAAGACCACTTTTGTGTTGAGTTACGACTAACAGATCATCACAGCTGAGGGCAAAACTATTTATAGGATCTTCTTCTTGGTCGTTTTCAGACTTTCCGATATTAGATATTATTAAACCTTTGTTCACTGATAATACAGAGACGGCTCCTTTATTTTGACAAAACAGATGCTGTCCGTCCTTGCTCCACTGAAATAATAAATCCAAGTCAGAAATGAAGTATTTTTCTTTTTCAATTGATAAAATTTGATACAATTAAATATCTATAAATCCGTTTTTAAGATAATTTAAGTTAAGGTTTTCTTATCAAGTACAACATTTCCTAAACAAATTCTGTTACATTATCTATTTATCTTTCATAAATATACTTGAAGTAATTTACATAATTTTTGAGAGTATTAACAATTGGGATTGGAGGTGATTTAAATAGAAAGTTAGAACAAAATTTTTCTCGAAGTTTGGAAAATAAAATAAAATTATTTCACCTTTGAATGAAAGTAAACAATTTCATTGTTTTAAATCTGAATTCCTTTCGCATGTTGTGAATAATAAACCATGGGCAGATTTTACTTTGCGAAACAAATTTAAGCGTTCCGAACTTCAAGTTTACGAACATTTGAAAGATGGAATAATTATTTAATTATAAGATGAAACTAAGAATTTTGCTATTAAATAAAGATAACATTAATGTTAAATCGAAGAAATTTCGAAATCTATTTACCACGAAGTGCGCTATTTAGGCTATTTACATCGAAAACGACGTTTATAGGTTATGTTTTCGTTTATATCCGTGTTATCCATCATGCAGTTAATATTACGGATGTTATGGCAATTACATATTAATTTGTATTAAAGCTTACCAAAATATTTCCTCCAGTATAAAATGCTCCATGCTGAGATTCAACTTCAAAACTGAAAAAGAAAACATTGATCAGATTAGTTACCATAACCTCAAAATAATATAAAATTGTTTCAATCTATTAACAGCTTTAAAACAATGAAATAATCAGAGATTCACTTACGCCTCTTTTAATGTAGATTCACCCATGCTGTCTTTTCAAATTAAAATCGTTCACAAGGTAAGTAAAACATGAGTTTTTAATAATTTTTTGGAGCAGAAACAGCATAAACGATCGTAAATAGATCCACGTGATTCCCTTGCTGAAAAGATGTCGTCTGCTTGATATTCGTCCCATTCAATTAATAATAAACAAAAATTTACCAAATCCTACAAGTAAATTCACAATAACACAATATCATCATCCAGCGTCCATTTAAATTTTAATAATAATTAAAATTAATAATTTAATAATAAATTATTATATCTGAAAGTAAAAATCTAAAATTAACTTATAAAATAATTGGACAATACCCATATTCTGATAATTGTACAAATAATATAAACAAAGTAAATGTATCTGTGATGATCGAAAATTAAAGAATTTCACTAAAAAAAACTCACGGAAAGGTTTGAAGTAATTTTATAAAATTTTCACTTTTAAAATAAAAATCACATAAGAGATACATACAGTACAGAAAAAATCATTGATCAATAAACTAATCAACAAACGTGACTTGTTTTATTGTTTTGTTTTTCAATCTTCTACGTATCTAAGCAAAATTTTAAACTTTTTCTTTACTTTTATTATTGATTTTTTATTTTTAATATATTTATTATATATTTATATTATAATATTATATATTATTAATTAATATATATAATATATAGTTATTTATAATATAATAGTGTTTCAGTTAAAATGATTTATAAAAAAGGCATAGGTCTCATAGAAAATTAGTATTACGAATAAAATCCGCAGAAAAGTCGTTTATTTACAGAATGTATGACAATCTTCACACTAAATAATTTTCAATTTTAACCATTTTCTAATCATTTCTATTTACCGCCACCTGAAATGGGCGTAAGCGCGATTAGCTTCGCACTGCTTGTGTAATTCGTGTTTTCTCTTCACAACGGAACCCTGGAAAAGAAATGAGTAATTAAACAAATATTGAATATAAAATTAAATTATATAAGAACAAGGAAATTACTAAATTTCCATATACCGTATTAGCAGCTGCATCCAGTAATTCATTTCCCAAAGATGTCCCTAAATGTACTGTGCGCTCCTTAGTTTTAGCGGCTTCTATTAACCAATTCATTGACAAAAAACGTGCTCGTCTCCATGTTAGAGGATGAGGCACTTGGTAGTGAACACCCCCTCGTCTTAACTTTACAAGTTCCAAAACTGGCGTGGTATTCTCTATGGCTCGATGTAGAATTAGGACTGGATCGAGTTCAATCTCTATTCGCTCTTTTTCTGTCTTTGCTGTATTGTACTTTTCAATCTGGGCCCTTTTTATATGTGCAAAAGCTGCTCGCATCACGTTTCGGGCCGCAACCTTTTTCCCTTCTCTCATAATGTAATTCGTAAACTTGCTGTAATTAATTTCGATTCATTTATTTATAAGTTATGACAATCATCAATATTATGTTATGAATTTAAATTATTTAGGGAGCGTTCATTCATGACGTAACACTTTTTTTGGGAGAGGGGGGGGGGATCCAGGAAATATGACGAATCCTTAATCAGGTGGGGGAGTCCAAAGCATTTCTTATGTAAGTTTCCTCTTTCTAATTTTTTTTAATATGCTCATTGAAACTTGTTTTGGCTGTTGAAATAACTTATTATACTAACTATATTATATTTTGATTTATTTTTTATTGTGCATAATATTTCATATTCCATACGTCCAATAAATATGGAGTTGAGGAGTTAACCATTCTTGAAATGTGGTGTGCAACTTTCATGAAATCTTGTGAAATCCCTGGAAATCTTTGCAATTCTTTGAAATCCCGTAAATTCTTTTTCAAAATTTGGTTTAAACTTTGAACATTTTTTAAATCATGAGAAAATTCCCTGAAATCCTTTGAAATCTAAAGACATCGTACATAATATTTTGAAATCCCTTTAAAAAGATTGAGCTCCCTAAAAAGTGGAAGTCTCATGACGTACTTTAAGAACTGTGAAAATCTCTTAAAATTCTTTGAGATTTCATTAAGGCTTTCAAAATTCTTTAAATCTTCAAAATCCCATAAGAATCCTTTAAAATCCGTGAAAATTTCTTAAAATTTGTATGAATTGGTTACAATCCTTGAAATTCTGTGGAATATTACGAGATCCCTTTAAAATGTATTGAAATTTTTTAAATACGTAGGAATCTTTCCGAATCTCTTGAAATCCCTTATAATCTTTTGAAGGCCATTAAAATTTCTCGAAATTCTTTAAAGTTCTTTATAATATTCAAAAATTCTTTGAAATTCGATAAAATCTTTTGAAATCTTACAAAATTCGATAAAATCCGTGGTTATACTTTGAAATGTTTTGAAATCTCTTAAGATCCTTTGAAATCTTTGAAAATCTTTTCAAATTCCTTCAAATCTTCGAAACCCCATTAAGCTTCCCTCACACTTTTCGAAATTCGTGAACATACTTCGGTAACTCTTGAAATTCTTTAAAATCGCTTGACTTCCTTCGAAATAAGTCGCAATCTCTTAAAACTCCTTAAAATATTTTTGAATCTTTTAAAATTTCCTCGAAATCCCTTAAAGTTCTTTATAATATTTATAAATCCTTTAAAATTCTCTGAAATCCGTGGATATACTTTGGAATATTTTTAAGTCCTTTGAAAACTCTTAAAATCCGTTAAATTCCCTAAACTCCTTTGAAATCTCTTCGAATCTTTTGAAATCCCTTAAAATCTTCGAAATCTCATTAAAATCCCCTGTGACCCTGCAGAATTCGTAAAAAAAATTGTTAGTAACTCTTGAAATTCTTTAAATACTTCCATATCTCTATAAATAATTGGAAATCCTTTGTAATCCGTCAATTCTTTTGAAATATTTCGAAATGTCTTAAACATTTTTGAAATCCCTTAAAATTCGTTGTAATCCACGGAAATCGTTCGTTATTCCTTATCATCCCTTAAAATCCGTCGAAATTCTTCGGCATCTCATGATATCTGATTAAACCCATTAAAATTTTTTGAAATTATGCAAAATAGCTTGAAAATTTGAGATTCTCTCTGAAATTGTACTGGGTAATTTCCTCAAACGCTTGAAATTTTTTTCAAATCATTTGAAATCTGTGAAATCTCTCGAAATCTTTTGTAATCGTTTGAAATACCCTCAAACTTTTGTAATTCCTCAACATCTCGTTTGCAGTGAAAATAATTCATGTATTAAGTAAAAATATAAAATCTTACCTAGGAAGGGTGGGGGATCAAAAAATCTTACTAACCCTTACAATATGAGGGGAGGGGGTCTAAAATTTCAAAAATACTTCTTACGTAATTAATGGACGTTCGCTTCTGAAGTATTTTCATTGTATTCATCTCTAAAAATATAATCACATACGCTGACATTAATTTTTACATACCAAACGACAAGATCGTGAAATTCGGAACTGGTTTCGGTGGTAAATGCAGGCTTTATAGATTTAAGGGCCAGTGTTTGCAATTCTCCGCTTTCTTGAAGTTCTTGCTGTTCAGCTTCCTTGTAAATTGGTCTTTTCATGTGCTTTGGAAACACGCTGTATTGCTTTTTAGTGTCAGCTACCATCAATCTGTAATATTAAATAACAATTACATCGAGTTACATATTTAGTGTACTAAGTTTGAGATACTAATATTTTTATAATCAATTTGGAATAATTGGTATATCATTATAAATCAATTATTTCAAAATCAATTAATGATTGATTTCAATTTATCAAATGATAACAAAATCATGCCGACAAAATACTGGGACACTTTGAGGTTATGTTAAAAATTGTAGGCCCTAAATTCTTTATCATAGATCAATTAACACACCAAAATATGACTACCCTAATTGAAAATCAGACCTCTATAATCATTTTTACAAAATACTTTACCTCTCCAATCCTTTAAACCTTTCGTAAACAAATACTCGTGTGAGAAGAGTTCGGAGCGAAGCCATTTTTAAGGCATAAACCAGTCAATCAATTAAAATCACTGATAAATAATAAAAGTCAAATTACTGTTGGCTTTGGAGTAAATGCAGTTAAATATAGGCAGAAATGTGGTAGTGAACATCTACTACATACTACTTCGGCGGCATACTAAAATTGTCTAAAAATCGCTAAAATCTTTAATCTTTACGTCACTCCGGTTCCGCGTTCCTCACAGTTCCATTCCACAGTTCCGCTTCCTCGTTCCGGCAGTCGTGACGTACGACTCTGTCGAATATTGATATAGTTCATAATTTCTGCACTCTCCTCGGTTTCGAATTTCACAAAAAGTCAAGCGTAGGGAGTTTCTTTGTTGTTGTTTATAATCGTGTTTTATTTCTGGTGCACATTTAATCACAAAATTGATAAATAATGCGATCGATGTACGACGCATATGCCAAGTTGATAAACCCTAGCGGGGAAGGCTCCTAAGGGGCGCCTTGACAAGTGGTTTCTACTTGAGACAACCGGACGTTTGGACAGCTCACGATGGCTGAAAATCAGGGAAACTCCTCGAACCAAATCAATCAAGGTACATGAATTTTACATTGTATTTTCCCCTGATAGCCTTTGAGGCTAATTTGGTTAGTCCTAACCTTAAGGATCAACCTAGACGAGTCTGTTATTGTTCCTTATTTTTTATGTGAATTTTTTACCTCTTGCTTGTTTACTTATGTCTAGAATCGATATTTGACTATTTAATAGAGAAACCCGTTCTCTTTTATTTGTTTATGTGACGATTCATTAAACAGTGTATTCTAACTCCGAAAGGATTGTTAATTGCTATCTTGTTTTAACAATCTGGATTCATACTTTGTAAATTATACTTTCTACAATGAACTTTTTGCTATTTATCATTATCGAGGGAAAATCAATTATTAAGTATTCTGTTTTGAATTGAAATAACCCATTTTATTGATTATTTTAGAACCACAGCTACTAGCACGTTAAAAGTTCTTCAGATAAAATATGAGGGACGTCAACAGTTAATTAGCATTTTATTTTCCTCAACGTGTTCACTCTCTAAAAAATAATCTATAATTGTATTTCCGTTTCAACCTTATTATTCATTTAGAATTAAATAACGTTCCATATATGCTCAAGCATCTACGAAACATCAATTAAAGAATTTATTTCAAATTTTTAGACATTTTTATATCAATTCGAATTGGGATAATTGGGAACAGCTTCAGAATAAAACGATAAAAATTGTACAATTTTAATTTATTATGCTGAAGATAATAATTTATTGTGAATTTCCACATTTACGTATAATCACTGCAGTCTGCATGGCAATTTTTTATAATTTTTTACAGTGCTGCACGTAAGTGTCTTTTACATTATCATCCTAAATGAGAAGGTATTAGTTTTATGTAAAAATTTACCTCATTGGTTTTCATCAAATCTCCACCGATTCTGGTTTTATCCGCCGCAAATGCTTTTAAAAAAATAATAAGTTACATTTTCGAGCCAAATTAAGCGAATACGAAAAAAATGTTGAGAAGTAAAATTATCCATTACCAAATGATCCACAATTTTGCATGGGATCATTTCTTGGTAAGACGGTTATTTCTGTTTTAATCGTAAAAAATCTTATCAAACAAAACTTCATGTTAATGCTCACCTAGAAAAAAATGAATTATTGCGACTATATAATTTATTAGATAATTGTAGAAATGCATACTAAAAATCGAGCGCACGTTCCGTAATGAGAATGCAGCAGGCATATTTTTTTGCCTTGTGATGTCATTATTGAAATTCAATGCTGGGAAAATTATTCAGAAAAAAAGAACTAGTTACAGTACAGTTTCTTATCATGGAGAGGTAAATTTGTTTCAATTTCCACTAGATGTTCACTTTCTTATTTTCTTTAAATTATTTCGAAGATTGTAAAACTTAGATTCTGAATATAAAAAATGCGAGTAAATAAACTTTCAAACTTGTCTTTTTTCCATTAATTTGAAATTCAATAGATTAAGAAGACGGTAGTGCCTTTTTTAGATATTCATTTTATTTGAGAATATTAATTTTTCCCTTCCTTTTCAAAAATGAGTTTTGATCTCAAGAGAATGATTCAAAGGCATTGATTGTAAATTGCACTCATAAGTTGCTTAAATAAACATAATTTCATTGTTTGTTTACAAATCTGTACTTCGTAATGAAAACTTAATTAGAGAAATAACTTTTCTTTGATGAATGATTAAATTACTAGTTTGTTTCTGTAGAAAAAATTGCTGTTTTTAGTTTCTCGTTGTTAAAAATATTTCGCTAACTGATATAATTGCATTTCCTCTTTTCTAAATTCAGAAATGTATAACCAAATGCGGTATCAGTGGAGATCATCTAGTCCATCAGGTCAGTGAAACATTTCACAAACTGTTTAATTTGAATCTGATTTGAATATTCAAATTAATAGGTACATTATTTATAGATACTGTTCATATTTTTTTTAATTTGACAATTTTATGAAAATTTTCAGAAGCCTTGTTAATTCGTTCGAAAACATATATTTCATTACATTAAAATTAAGTACTGACGTAAACAATGAAGAAATATCATTTCATCCATCTTTCGAAATATCATAATTTAAAAATCTCTTTCATTAAAGTATAACAAAAATATTTTTCTGGAGAAAGTGAAAAAAATTTGTGTGCGACGTTTGTGTACAACATTTGAGAAGAAGGAAGACAAGTTTAAAAAATTTGATTGTCCAAATAAAAGTCATACATTTCTTTTGGACAAACATAAGATTAACGAAACTTATATTCTCTAAAGTTAGATGTCAAACTTCTTGTAAAACATAATAAATTTAAATTTAAAACTTAGAATTTAAAATTTAAAGATTTTTCGGGTTTCAATCGTGTGCAAAACTATGAATGTTGCCGACGTTTCGTGAACATTGCAGTTCACTTCTTCAGG
>CAKNXH010001880.1:221905-270133 GCA_932178445.1 Andricus quercusramuli | reverse complement strand
CCATGTGAATTTTATATGCCCTTACACTATCCAGCGGCTCAATTGATGTTTTATAAAAAACGTTTCTTTGCATGGGCAATCTGAATTGTTGTACTATCAAGACAGTTTGATTTTTTTCTTGTATCTACGGATTTTAGAGAATTTCGTAAGAATTCACAAAATTTAATGGAATTTCAAAGGATTTCCGAATATCATAAAGGTTTAAAGAGATTTCAAGGAATTTTAATGGATTTTAGAAGAGTTTAAGGGATTTCAAATATTTCAAGAGATCCCGAAATATTTTACGGAATTTCAAGTATTTTAACCAATTTGTAGAGATTTTAAGGGGTTTCCACGGATTTTAACGGATTATAAGGAATTTTGAAGATTTCAAGCGATTTTAAGGATTTCAAAAGATTTCACGGAATCCTAAAAAATTGAAGGATTTCTAGAGTTTTTAAAGAATTTCAAGGAATATCCAAAGAACTCAATCGTTTTAAGGGGATTTCAAGAGATTATGTACGTATGTAGTGTGAAATGTTATATAATAAAAAAGAAATAACACAAATATTTATATAATGTATATAATCGTATAAAAAGTAATTTCAAAAGCTAAAATAAGTTTCGATTAGAATATTTTGAAAAACTAATCAGAAAAAGGAAACCTACGGAAGGATTCGTAAGATTTTTTGGACCCCTTCCCCCAAAAACTCCTTACATAATTAATGGACGCCCCGGCGCCCCCCCAATCGAGTGCAAGAACTTTCAGGTTGAAAATGCTTAAGGCTCACCGTGCGATATTATATTTTTGTTTCAGTTTGCTTAAGGAGGAAACTCAACGTCCAAAGTACAATAAACTTCTGGAGCATCCATTTATAAGAAAATCTGAGGAAGCATCAATAGATGTTGCTGCTTACATTGGCGGCGTTTTGGACAATATGGCTAATAACGGTGTGACACCCTTCACCACTAATCAGCCTTAAATAAATAAACGAAGAGGAGAAAATGAAAAAAGAAGAAAACAGATTCAAGCTCGTTGAATACCAATATTTCCTCGTTGCTGGAGCATGCATTTTCCACCCCCGTCGCCAGCGTTATACGTAGGGGAGCGAAACGCTTCGTTATAGAATAGATAGTCGACGGCGAGGTATCCGTAGAATATCCGTATCTTCGTTTTGTCGAACTCGTATGCATAGCGAGAGCGAGGGTTGTTAATCACAATATATAATTAGACAGGAAGTGCACTATTCACTTCTAGCATAATTTCCTACCAAAATCACCACAGAACACAACATTGTGTATACCTCTTTTTTCTTACACCTTTGGAATAAACGTTAGATATCATCTCTGGAACAATTTCACGTAGTCCCTCCGCGAAAATTTGAGTCGACTCGTAGAATTCTAACACGGTGATTTACGACGATCATCTGGGACGTGGCGTCTCATCACCCGTGCTTTTGTAATGACCATACGACTTGAAGGTATAGTTCGCTAAAACAGTACAAAGTACCCGATTCGATGTTCGTTCTGGCGGTTTTATTATGTAGGTCAAGCTTATACCAACGTTCTATGAACAGAGTACTGTAATGTAAGAGATAATAAATTACTGAATATGATTCATTGCGACTGAACATCGCTCGACTATTATTTTTACATAGTTTCTCTTCTTCGTCTAAGAATCACAGGGCTCGGTTCGTGCGACTTTTTCGACTTCTATCGACTTTTTGATAAAAAAATTCAACCAATCTAATTTTTTCCGCTCTTCTCAGCAGTTCGCTGTGCTTAGTTTCAATTTGATTCACAATGAAACCTTTAAAATTGAAATTAGAAATTAGAAAAAATTGTACCATTCTAATTGAGAACATTAGAAATTGAACAAGTTGGAAATTTTTATATTGATAGTATTTGAAATGGAGCAATTTCTAATTATGTGAATTCAATTACAGACTTCACACTCTTTCCCATATTACCCCCTTTTTAAAGAATTTCTCTTTCTTCCCCTTTTTTAAGAAAGTTCACCTCTTTCTCATTTTTTCGCTTAAATGTGAACTGAGTTAATAGAGCCCAATAAGGAAATTCAACTATTTTTGGTTATAATTTCATTTTTTGTTTAAAAATTTGAAATTTTAAAAATTCTTTCTTGGCTAAAAATTAACTTTTATGTTGAAAATTCAACTGTCTTCTAGAAAATTCGCCTTTTTATCTTGAAAATTCAACTAATTGATTAATGATTCAACTATTTTGTTGTAGATGCAACTATTAAGTTAATAATTTTGTTTAATTTAACTATTTGTTTGAAAATTCATCTTTGTTCGTGGAAAATGAACTTTTTTGGTGAAGATTCAACAATTTTGATAAAACGTCGTCTTTTTTATTTGTCCTTCGTCTCTTTTTATTGAAATTTCCAACTATTTGGTTGAAAATTCATCTTTCTTCGTTGAGAATGATCTTTTTTGTTCAAAATTAAATTTTTCTGGTTGATAATTTTCAAAGAATTAGTCCTTTTGACCTGAAAATTCAATTATTTGGTTGAAGTTTAATCTTTTTGTTTTTTAATTTGTCCATTTGGTTGAAAATTCATCTTTGTAGGTTGAACATTCAACTATTTGGCTAATACTTGATAACTTTGTTGAAAATTCGTGTCTCTCACTTGAAAGTTTTCTACTATTTGGAGGCAAATGTTAATCTTTTCTTAAAAATTCGTCTCTTATTTTATGCCTGTTTCGAGAGCATTTTGAGCTGTGAAGTCTGAATTATTCAAAAATGAATAATTTCATATTCAAATTATACAGTCTCAAATTTAAAGCTTTATTGATTTAGTAAATTTAAATTTAAATTCTAAACTTCTTTGACTTGAGAAAGATCGGTTAAGAAAGAAATATTTTAAACCCGTTTGAATTCCTTTAAACTGGATCACTATTGTCGAAAAATTGTTTTAACTTTAAAGTTTATTTTGATTGTGCAAAGAATATTAAAAAAAAAAAGAATTATGTACTCTATATTTCTAAACAAATAAAGTTATTATTTCAGTAATTCAGTATCTAATACTGTTTTTTTTTTCATTATCTTTCAAAAATTGTATGCAAATTTTTGTGGATTCTTTCGAAATTCCATGCGACTCGTTTTTGTATTTTTTGCGACTAACACGACTTTTTTAAGCCTGCTGGTCCATCCGAGCCCTGGAATCGGCTACAGCCAACTATGATAACATTATGGAACAATAAGAACGTTTGGAATTCAAATTTCCTAGGTTTTGAGACCAAATCCCAAAACTCAACTTCGCTTCGAACGTTGTAATTGATTTGGAAAATTTCTTTTCTTCGTAGGAGAAATTTTCCAAAAGAACGTTTTATTTTCTTTTCCTGCTTTTCCATAGACAGAAATTGTAACAGCATTTAAAAAAAAAATTTGTTCAAAATTAAATAATTAGAAATTCAAAGCTTTTGAAATTGTGTGATTTAAAATTGAAGGCCTTAATAGTTGATCAGTTGATAGTTGTTTCAAATTTAAATATTTCATTGATTTAAAAAATGTCATAATTTCTGTATTTTATCAAAGAGTGAAGAAAACATTGTGTACCATAATTCTGCCGGTTGGTGATATGTATCTACAAAATTTAGCGAACCGAATTTTAATATTATGGATTAGATTCTGAAGAATTAAAATTTAAAAGCTGGCTTGAATTCTCAGAGTTTCAGGTGCAACTTGAATAGAAATTTATTTTGGATTTCTAATTGAAATTCGCTAAATTATTTATTGTCAGTAAAATTATGTTTTTATACGAGATTCGTAGGTCTTAATTTGCACGAGAATTTATTGCGAATCCAATCGGGAGACAATTGAATGCCACCATCTTATCTAAACGATGGGACGTTGACTTATAAAATCTGCGGGCTGCAGTTCACTTACCGGAACGTAAATAAAGGGACGAATAAAAAAAGGAAGGGAAATGTGACTGTTCTTAGATTTTTGTGTTGTATTCTACCAATAAACACAATCGAATAATATAAAAATGGATCAATTCATTTTTAAATTTACAGCCCTATGCTTTTTATTTTTTAATCAGCCTTATTTTCCTTTTTCGAAAATAATACTTATTTCACGTTATTTTGTATTTTCATAATATATTCTATAGCTTTTTAAATGCTGAATTTTGTAATGTTATTAATGTTAATTAACAGTTACTTTTACATAATTGGTCTGTCATTTTTATGCAGTTGTACTGTTCATTATGGAATTTATAATGTTTTATGTATAAGCTTTTATAATTTCTTAAGGCCATTTAATCTTACGGAACATCTAGAATTTTACAAAATTTATTCTTTTCAGCATGCAAAAGTTTTTTAGTTTTAATAAATTTAAAAATATTCAGTATGTTTTGAAATGAAAGAAGTTTTTTCGTCTTTTCACAAATCTTTGTTACATGCGAAAAAATATTCTGAGATATTTTTAAATAATTCAAATGTAAAATTTTTCAAATATGTCTATTGGATTGTTGACCAGTTTTTGAATTTAAACATCTGCTCTTAAATTTAGAAATATCTTTAAATTATTATAAGCCTTATATAAACTTATAGAAATTTTGGAAACTTTATGTTATTCTTTGGAGTTATAAAATCCTCGAAGTTTTTTGGATGTTATTGTTTTGAAACTGTATTGCAGCCTCTAGTTATTGAGGACAATCAGTGGGGAATTATTAAATAATCGAATTAAATTATTTTGGACCCTAAAGCCAAATCCACCATCAACTATTTTACAATTTTTATTTAGGATATTCTGGAACATTTAAAAATGTTATCACCGAAAAAAATGCTAGAAAATTAAAATTTTCATTTTGCGGCTAAACTATGTATTTTAATTTATTCTTGGCCATTTTTTGATCAGGAAAAATGACACGAGATATAATAAAATGTTTCAAAATAAAGTTATTCACCTAAAGAAACCTACAAATTTGCTGTCAAACATATCCTGATAAAAAGCGCAGTTTTCATTTTAATCGTGAAAAATAACATAAAAAATTATTAATGTTTCAAATCGGAATTTTTTGGAATTTTTTCAATATAAATTATTCTTATTCGATAAGTGACAAGGTTCAAGTATTTTTCAACCAGTATTGAATTGGTTAAGCAATCCCCCCTGCAAGTCCAGAATTTTTAAAATATTTGGTAATTAACGAGTCTTGAGAATAATTATTTATGACGTTTGGCAATTATTTAAACAATTTTCATTTCTGAACAATTTTTTTCCACGGAAAACCTTGAAATGTTACTACTTTCTGGAATAAATCACGCAACTAATGAATGTTAAGAGTGATTTTTTGTTGAAAACTGTTTGCAATTATTTAAACAATTAATAATCATTCACTTGCGCCTCTCTATAAGAATGGTGGAGAAAATTCTATTTTTTTTGAATTTCTTACACTATGTCGCTTATTATTCAGTATTTTTTATCTCAGAACTCACACCCGAATTTTTTAAACAATAGAAATTTTTTAAAACAATTTTTTCAGTTACGTTATGGAGCGATTTCGTTGAGATAAGAAAATGCTGATTAATAAGCGACATAATGCAGATTCGAAAAAAATTACAGAATTTTGTCCATCTTTGCTATGAAAAGGAGCAAGTGACTTTAATTGTTTAAATAATTGCAAACTGCCTTGAAAAAATATCACTCTTAGCATTTATGAACTGCATCATATGTCCCATAAAGTAATAACTTTTAACGACTCAAAGGGGGGGGGGGGAGGAAATAATGTAATAAAATGAAAATTGCTTAAATAGTTGCTAAATATCCTGAACAACAAATATTACTCTCAACATTCCAGAAAATACTAACTTTAGACGATTAAGTGAAAACAAATAATACAAATACAAATTTCTTAAACAATTTCAAAATATGTTGAACAAAAAAATTATTTTTTACATTCATTAACTGTGTCATTTATTCCGAAAGATTTCATTTTCACGATTTGATGTAAAAAAATTGTTTAAAGAAATAATAGTTGTTTAAATACATAAAAATTAGGTATGAGGTGGTTGGCGGGCTCAAAATTAAAAGTCATTGGGTGTAACTTAATCCTCGAACATCCCTTAACCGGTGATGAAACTTTAATTTGCAAAAAAAAAAGTAAAGAAAAAGTACTACGTTTTTTCATGTTTTCGAAAACTGAGCTTTTCATATTTAAACCCTCATGTTAATTTCTAAAGGGAATTTCTTCGGACAAATTGCGGGGGGGGGGGGGGGGGGGGGATCGATCAACAAAAATCGAAAGACAAATTTTTGGACCACCCTTGTGCCCACGTGCCAGGCAGTTTATTTTTTCAGGAGTTTAATCGATTGTGGAATATTAAAAAAATGTGTATGGGTCTGGAACTTTTTAAAATAAGGATAAACTTCTGAAATTATTTGAACAGTTCTTGAAGATTTTTGAATCTTTATATAGATTTGAAAATAAATATGTTCCAAACATATTTTAAATATCCAATTCAAAAAAATTGTAACTTTAATTTAGATCTTTTTTGAAAATATATATTTTTTTAAGTTGTAGTGTTTTAAGTTTTCCTTATTTCTCTGAGTATTATTTGTAATGGTTGAAAAAATTGAAATTTCAATAAATGCATTCAAATATTTGTTCGAAGTATGGTGCAAAAATAGCTTAGCAAGTAATTTTCGTTTTTATAGGGAAACCGAGAGCTTAAGAAATTAAATATAACTTTCAAATTGAATACATTTTCCAAATTACTCTGTTTTTTCGAAGAAAGCATTGTATTTTCAGAATTCGGCTAATGTCTCGTGTCGTCAGATATTCTGAATCCGGCATTTATTTAATTTACAATAAGTATAACTTGCTTTAATAAATTCATGCTGAAATAAAGGAGTCTCTTAAATAAAAAAATATTGAGACTCCTTTAGTGTTTCGTAAAACGAAATTACAATTTTGATCTTCTCAATAAGGACACAAAAACTATTTTTAAACCTAAAGAAATAGTAGAAACATGTAATTTTTTTTGTTTACCTAAACATTCTTTGTAGAAAAATGTAAAAAAATATGAGTTTTTTCATAAAACCATACAAAAATGGTCGAGCTTCTGCAAACAAAATCTGAGAGTTTTGAAAATTAATTCTAGTCTCTCATCTTCATTGATTTTTTATAGATAACCAAAATTTGTGTTATTATAAAGTAAACAATTATGCAGAGATGATACATTTTTAAATTACAATTTTCTAACAAATATTTTAAAAATTACGTAGACGAGGAAAATAAAAGCGTAGGTTTATAGAGAGTAATTCAATCGATAGTTTTGCCGGCGGTACACCTGCAGGTAGTCACGATACCGCTTGTCCAGGTAAAAGACGATGGCGGGCGAATAGTGCTCCTGATTACTGACGATTATGGTAGCGGTCACAGTGAATCTCGCTGAGTCTGACCTGTCGGTTCCGCGTTCACACAAATTCACAAATCATTTCTTACAATTATTGATGAGAAATAATTCCCTCTTTGCAAGAAGTTAAATTGAGCTCGCTATTTTCACCCCTTCAGGAATAAAAAAAGCACAGATTGAATTGATAAATTTGGCAAATAAAATAGTTTGTCGCATGCATTAGCGACGATTTTCAACTAAGTGTAAAGTGGTAACGTCATTCGGAAAAAAGTGAAGAAAATAATTGATCACATTTTTTAATTCAGAAATAATCCCCCTTCACAGTTAAAAATTGTAATAAATATAAAACTTACAGAAGAGTAGTGAAAAAAGTCAAAATTTCTGATTCATGTACGCAAGGATCTTGATGAAATGGTGAGTGGAAATTTATTTGAAAACAAACAATTTTATTATTGTTAATAATATAAATTAGGTACGTAGCGTTTTATAAGTTACATTGGAACTTGCAATTTATTACCTTGGCATGACTTGCGTTTATTTAATTGCGCACTTATATATAATATTGCGTATTTTGGGGCTAACTAACTTTTTAATAATATTTACTATTTTAATATTGATTATCCAAATATATTATTGAATTCCTTTTCTAATAAGTGATAATTGAATATTTATGAAATTTTCTCTGTAAGAATTCATATGAATCTGAAATGCTAGTAAAGTTTACGTAAAAATAAGAATTTTTCAGTATCTTTTGGCAAATTTTTGGATTAAAAAAATATTTAAGACGTTCCTGCTCTATACAAAGGTTTTTATATTTTTTTAAAATCATTTTTCGTCAATGAGGTATATTGTGTCGGTTTTTATGTTACACAATTTATTATATGAAATCATGCTTTTTTAATGAAACAATATAAAAACTAAAACAGTTTACTGGTGAATGATAAATGTAATTATAAATCATTCCATCGACAATAAACTATTTCACTACCCTAGTCAACAACATAACATCAAAACTCTATAATTATAAATATTTCCAAAAGTTCATTTTTGGAAAAAACAATGCAACCAAAGTTTTCGATAAATAAATCATTGAAAAACTAAAAAGTCTTCAGATGAAGTAGTAAATCAGTAAATTATTCGATGAAATTACTATAATTTTAAAAAGAATCATAAGAAAGGATTATTTTGAGGAAAACAGTTCAAAATTCAAAAATAATACACAATGCAGGTTTTCTTGGTTCAGGAAATCCTTGAAAGTGCACCTTCTGTGAAATGTATTACTAAATGAACTGATAAAATCTGTTAATATTTTTCCAAAGAAACCGAATCGATAAAATCTATACCTATTTACATAACCATGTTTTGAATTTAGGCCTGTAATAAATGGCACAAGTATTTGTTTATTCTGGATATATCTATATGTAATAAAGATTGACAGAAATTTTATACCTTATTGTATTCTCCGAAAATATAAAAATATTATATTCACTACAATTGTGAGAAGTATATCTTTAATATACATCAATATAAAATTATGATAGTTGGAAAAAGCTCTATGAATTCTCATTTTTCCTTTATTTGATAAAAAATTGTGAAATTAACTGCACATAGAATTATTGTAGACATTTTATAGATTTTAAAGTTTCTTTACCTCACGCATAATATAAATAATTGCATATCCAATTGTTTAAGGTGAAGAATGATAAAATTATACATGTACAATTGTATACGAATGCCTAGCTTTGTTCTTTTACATTCACCTCTCTAATATGATCATATATTTCAATATAGCATAATTATCCATAAAAATATAGCATATGTTCCCAGACAAAATCGTATTTTTGTACCTCACATGCAAAGCTTATAATATATTATTATACCGACTTCTTGATGTTTAAAAATATATTCTTTCTACAGGTAATCTTTCGATAATATAAGCAAAAATAAAATCAATACTAAAACTAAAGTTTTCTTGTAAATTTCCATTTCCGTGACTGGGCGGGCCTGGCCTCTAGTTTCAAAAAGAGAAGTGCTGCAGCGGCAGCAGCGCAGTGCTGCTGCGGTTGAGGATCAATTCTCTTGAATATTTGATGACTCCTCCACCCTCCCGGAAACTATACTTCAACTAGTCTATATCCGTCCCCTCCTAGTTCTATCCGAGCTGTTGACCACTGAAATACGTCCACATCATTTCTTTTCCACATGTTGACCTATTATATTTTTTATTTTCTCAAAAAGTCCCCTCACTCTTCTAAAATCAAATTAAAGGAGATTTGAATCTTGATTTTAATGTGCTTTCATTAGAAACTAGGTATCTGAGTCGATCGATTACCTCCTTCTAAAATTGTTTACAGTGCAACGTTTTATCTTTAAACCTATTTTTAAGCTTATCCTCACCTGTAATAAAATGAAAAAATGCAACGATAGCAAATTAATTATGAGATTTAAAAAAACTAATCTGTATTTTGAATGTGCTTTTCGAGGGGTTCATTACCCCTGCAATCTGGTGTACACTTTCTATCTCTCTGCAATCTCATGCAATCCCATGCAATATTATATAATCCCGTGCAATATTATGCAATCCCGTGCAATCCTTTTGCAACCCCACGCAATATTCTATAATATCTTGTAATCCCCCCTTACGAAAAAATATTGCAGAAATTTGAGTATAGGTCTATAATAATTTTCCTATAATGAATTTCTTAATTTTCTTTCGCGATAAACAAAAAATCATTATAGAAAATCAGTATAAGAAAATCAGTACAGAAATGAACAATGCACAAACGAATGATTTATTCATTTATTTAACGTAGGATGTCGACAAACTTCTAGAAATTGCCATGGATTTTAAGCGAATTTGTCATATTTCGTAAAAATTTTACGACATATTTTAAAGATTTCCAAACATAACAGGAAGTTTTAAGGAACTCTAAAGAATTTCAAAAAATTTCGAGGGACTGATTTTAAGGATTTTAAAAGGATTTTAAGAGTTTTACAAATATTTCGACTAACTTAAAAAGATTACATTGATTTTTGATTTTTCCACTGATTTTAAGCCTTTTAAAAGGATTTTATAGAATTTCTAAATGTTTCAACTAATTGTAAAAAATTTAATCAGTTTCCAAGAGATTAAAAATATTTCCTCAGATTTCAAGCAATCTCCAAACACTTCCGGAGCTTTGGAGGGAATCCAAAGAATTTTGTAGGATTTCTAAAGATTTCAATGTATTTGTAGCGAACTTTAGAAGATAAATTAAATTAAATTACGTTTGAAAGGATTCCTAGCGATGTTAAATATTTCTAAAGACATTATTTCAAAGCATTTCACAAGATTAAAGGATTTTAAAGATTTAAGGGTATTTAAACATTTTTTGGGGGAACTTTGATGGACATCTTTAATTTAATTTCAATTTCAGATAATTTACGTAGATTTATCGATTTCATCAGATTTCATAATCATTTCACGGGATTTTAAAGATTTCCAAACATATTAGGAAGTTTTAAGGGATTTCAAAAGATTCCAACGTTCTAGGGCTTCCACGGATTTTGAAGCTTTTAAAAGGATTTCATAGAATTTCTCAATATTTCAACTAATTTTAAGAGATTCCATCGGTCTTCAAGAGATTAAAAATATTTCCTTGGATTTCAAGGAAATTCAAAACATATAAAGGGATTTCAGAGAAATTTCACGTTTTTCAAAGATGTCAAGGGATTTCAAAGAATTTTGTAGGATTTTCAAATATTTCAAGTGATTTCTAGTGAACTTTGGATCACAAATGAAATGAAAGTTCGAGGGATTTATAGCGATTCTAAAGATTCCAAGGTATTTCAAGGATTTTATTTATTCTCCAAGAATTCAAAGCGATTTCAGAGATTTCTAGGGTTAAACGGTTTTTAAAGAGAACTTTAATGAATAAGTTTAATTTACAGTATATTCAAGGGCTTTCAAACGATTTATACTTTTCTAAATGGATTTTTACAATCTCTAAAGATTTCAAGGGATTTTAATGGATTTCTAGAGAACTTTTGAGAATAAATGAAATTTTATTGAATTTCATGGGATTCTAAGCACAGATTTCAAGACGTTTCAAAGCATTTTAAGGAACTTCACAAGATTCAAAGTATTTTATTCAAACACTAAGGATTTCAAGGGATTTCCAGAGATTTCGACGTTGTTTCTAGCTAACTTTAATGAAAAAGTTTAATTTAATTTATTTTCAAGGGATTTCACAAATTTATACTTTACGGAATAAATTAAATTTCATTTTAAGGGATTTCTACGGATTTGAACAATTCATTGAAAGAAGAATCAGATTTATAGGACCTCTAATTATATTGAAGATTTAAAAATATGTCCAAAGGATCAAGTAATTTCAAGAGATTCTGTAAAGTTTTCATACGGATTTCAAATAAATTTAAAGAGATGTTGAAGATATCAAGGAAACTTAGATATTTTGGCTGTATGAAGTTTATTTTTGAATAATCATCCAATGCTACATAATTATTTTCGATGATGAATTCCCTATAATCCATGGAATCTTTTACGATCTCATGCAAGCTTTCGCAATCCCATTCAATCTTACAATCTAGTGTACACCAAAAATCCGATTAATTACCCCGCCAGGTCTTTTCTAATTTCCAGTTTGGTTTCTTAAAGGGATTTTTGTATAAATATTTTGTTTAAGGGTAGGTGAATCAGCGTTACATACTAGAATGTTCCAAATTTTGATAGCTTCCATTGAAAGTAGCATCACATAAAAATAATCCAAGTTCCAAATTTTCATCATTTCTGGGGTTAATTTTTCACATAGGGGATAGATAGATATATTTTTACCCACATAAAAACGGCAGGTTTTAAAATCTAATAATTTCTTTATTCAGGGGATAGATTCTTTCTAAAAACTAATGGTAGTTTAGAATGTATTGTTAATGTTTTTGAAAAATGTAACGACAGCAAATTAATTATAAGATTCCAAAAAACTACCTCTATATTTCTAATGCTCTATTCTAATTTCCGGTTTGGTTTTTTAGGGGATTTTGTATAAAGATTTTGTTAAGAATAGGTGAAACAACGTAAGATACGAGCATGTTCCAAAATTTGCTAGCTTTAATTGAAAGTAGCATCACATAAAAATAATTTAACATCACAATTTTAATCAGTTCTGAAGTTTATTTTTTACGTACCGGATAGATAGAAATATTTTCATCCACAGAAAACGGCAGGGTTTTAAAATTATAAAATTGTCTAAATTCAGGTCATGGGTCATGGATCATGGATTTTCCATTTGAGGCTTCATTTTTTAGAGTTATTTAGGGGTTTTAATGATTTTTAATTTTCAAACAACTTACCTTCCTCTTCTAGTAATTTTCAGCTTTCTTATAGGTTGTGTTGAAATTTAGACCTCGATCAAATTCGGGAACTAAGAGCTGGAATGTAACTGAATTTTGATCATTCACCCGGCCTTTCACCTTTGACCATTGATTTTTGACTCGTGAACATTTGATGCCTGATCTTTGGCCTATGACCCCTTAGCTTTGACCTGTCCCCCTTGAATTTTGACCTTTCGAACCCTACAACATCTTTCCTGGAGAGCATTTGCCGACCTTTTCTGCCACTGATTTCTTTTGCTACCGAATAAAATATATACATTTTTTATTTTTGAGGTTCGTTTTTTATGGTTGTCAAAAAATGATCATTTTTGCACGATATATCTGTGTAGGGTGGAACAAAAATGCATTGAAAAATTTTTACTCGTATTTTCATGCATATCCTTCACGCCCAAATTTGTTCGAATCAACGAAAAAATCGGGTTTTTATATGATATTTAGGGGTCCCACAAGCCCCATGAAGTCACAGGGCACGATGAAATCACGACAGGGTGGCGAAACCCTCGCGTGTCTTGAGGACACGAAGTGACCAAAGAATGACAGCTTTCTGAATCCATCTCGCAAGTGCCTTGGCATATTTTTTGGCACGCGGATATGGCTTTAAGGTTTCGAACCAGTGATAGTTTCGCACCTCCGAGACCACCTATCACAAGGACAATTACTTGTACCGAATATTTTGGGTAAAGTCCTTGCAGCTCCCTTTTAAGGTCCTGATACCTCTCCTCCCTTTCCTTCCTTGGGAACGCCAGTAATCTTTCCTTTCTTCAGATTAATTTTGGCACACTTGTCCAAACCAAAGTCCATCCCAGTCTCTCCTGTGTAGTTTTTGACGATATTTATAGCAGTTGGAAGTTTGCTTTTACCAGAGGCATAGATCTTCAGGTCATCCATATCAAATACATGAGTGACCTTATGCTCGCGCTGGTTAGTGTCGCTACAGAAGTATCCAGGAGAATTTCGTTGTGCGAGAGATAGAGGCAGAATTGTAATGCCAAAAAGCAAAGGGCTCATGGTATCACCTTGGAAGACGCCCCTCTGGAAGGTGACGTTGTTCTTTGTCAGACGATAATTTCTAGATCAGATAGTGAATCTAGTTTTCCAAAGAGGCATCAATCTCTCTATGCATCTCACTATTTGTGGATGTACCTTCAAGCTTTCCAACAGACAGATGATAAGTCTATGAAAGGTTGAATCGAAAACTTTCCGGTAGTCAATCCAGGCCATTCGCAGGACGCGCTGATGGGCTGCAGCGACTTTACGGACACACCTCTCAATTAGCTGGTTCTCTCGACAGCCTGCTACACCTTTTTTCGAACAACGTGGTTCATACATCTCTCGCCATACAGGCTCAATTCGTCGGACAATCCTGTTGTTTGGGACAGCTTTAAAGATCTTATACAGTGTGTTTAAACAAGTTATTGGCCTGTAATTCTCTGGGTTGGACAAGATGCCTTTTTTCGGGAGGAGTATAGTGCGTCCTAACACCAGCCACTGAGGAATGGGCGTCTCCGACTTTAAATATGAGGTAAATATGCGGGCCAAATGTTGGTGTATTAAATTAAACTTCTTTCACCAAAAGTTCTTGATACAATGTGGTCTAGCAGCGGAAAAGTTCTTCGTGTCTCTAGGTGCTTTTTCACCTCTTCGGCAGTGGTTGATGGAAATTCTCCCTCAGATTTGCATGAGGTTGTCGCAAAACTTCTTGAAGCGGATGATATTGTCAGTATCTTCATTCAAATTTAGTGTTTTCGGGATCCTGTGTACCTCTCTCCAAGAAGTCTCTACCTCATTAGGTTTGGATGGATTTTTTACAAAAACAGGAAGATCGCTGAAGAGGCGCGATGGGTCAGCGAGTAACTGTTGATTCTCTCTGATCCATCTCCCCCTCTTCTGCATTCTCCACCTTGCGTCAGATAACAGCCACATTTTGTCAACAATATGCTGCTTGATTGTCAGCAGCTTTGACTTGTTCATTGTGTGATTCAAGATCCTCAGTTCATTCTGACTTGCCCATCCAATCTTCTTGTTCAGTTGATGCAAGCATCTTTTGGTCTTTTGATCCATCGTTGGTTTTAGCCTTCGAATTGAATCAGCCAAAGCCCTCGCAGCACCATAAACTGAGTAATTGATGGTCCAGAGGTCACTCTTGCAAAATATCTCCACGAAGAGAGGCATCTATTTGAAATCGTGATCATCTCTGAGAAGGTGCCTGCTTTCCGCGGTTAGTCGTAATGTCGCTTCCTCCCCTTACGAAAAGATATGACAGGAAAAAAATGACAGGTGTGTCATTTTTTCCCTGTCATTTTTTTTCTGTCATTTTTTCGCGACCACAAGAAAATGACAGGGAAACGACAGGCAAAATGACATGAAAACGACAGGCAAAACGACAGCCGAAAATGACTGGCCCTAATTGGCCATAATTTATTATAATATCGTGTAACATTATGAATCATTGACGACTTGCAGACTTATTCGTAAGCCATTTGAACTTTCCTGTAAAGCTCAAAAAATCATTAGCAATTAGCAATTATGGAAATTTTCATGATGAAACACCTCTTTGTAGCCTGTTGCTAATTCCGAATTATCTTCCAACACACCAATTGTGGAATGTGTTCGACTTGCCATTTTAAAGACTTCTTATCCTTACAAAGTGCTAAACTTAAGTACCACGGGCAAAAATTTCGGACTCCAATTCCAATTGCGTGCTCCAATTCCATGATCCAACAAAGAATGGTTCCGCCACGCGCAACTTACGGACCCTTTGATTGGTTCACTTTTTTTTAGATGCGCGTGGCGAGACCATTCTTTGTTGGATCATGGAATTAGGAGCACGCATTGAACTTCTTGAGGGATGAAGAAAGTTGAAAATAATCTGAAATTGTTGCCTGTGGTACTGAAGTTTAGTCCTTTGTAAGGATAAGAAGGCATTAAAATGGCAAATCGAACACATTCCACAATTTATGTGTTTGAAGATAATTCGGAATTAGCAACAGGCTATAGAAAGGTGTTTCATCATGAAAATTCCCATAATAATTTTCTTTTGCTAATGATTTTTTGAGCTTTACAGGAAAATTCAAATAAGTCTGCAAGTCGTCGATAATTACAATGTTACACAATATTCTTACAAATTATGGCCAATTAGGGCCAGTCATTTTCGGCTGTCGTTTTCCTGTCATTTTGCCTGTCGTTTCCCTGTCATTTTCTTGTGGTCGCGAAAAAATGACAGAAAAAAAATGACAGGGAAAAAATGACACACCTGTCATTTTTTCCCTGTCATATCTTTTCGTAAGGGTCATCTTCGTCTGCAGCTTGATCAAACAGCGGTCGGGGAAGCGCTCCGCGTACATATCCATTTTTCCGGAGGTAGTTGGCTTGATTTCGCAAATACTGATGCGAAATGTGCTGAAGCTCTGGGTGTTTCTGGCACCACCGAGTGTGCATATGCGCCATAAAGCCTCGGTGAACAGGGATAATGCTGGCATCGCAGCAGTCTACCAAGTCATCCTTGAGTTGATCCGTCCACTCGATGTGGGCGTTTCGCTGGTTTGTCGTGTTTCCATCTACATTATTTTCAGCACCCCGAACTCTAGGATGATCGGTATTGTTTGCCGACCCATTATCGGGTGCTCTGCGCGTTCGATCGTTTTGAACCGCACCTAAAACTTTTTTGTGTTTTGGTGGTGTCATTGTTTTTCCCAGGAGCAGCTAGGGAAAGGGTTCGTCCATCCTTGTAGAGAACCGCGTGCAAGGATAAGGCTGCATACTCTGGGAGGTCGCCCGGTATCCCAGAGTCACCGTTTAAGACACCTCACCCAGGTGCCATTCAGCTTTCGGCACGGTTGTTAAGCCTCCGCTCAGGGGTTATTCCTTCGGGACCATTCCTCGACAATTTTCCGCAACTGCTTATTAATTATTGTAACTATATCAAGCAGAAACCCTTGGTACAGGGAACTTCTACCCGCAACCCAAGGATGCGTTCGGTGGCTTTGTCAAAGGCCCTTCAGTCTTGTTCCAAAGGAATCGAAACTGAATGGTTCCGGTACCGCGAATCGAAACCGAGCCTCCTGGGTGAAAGCCAGGTATATTGACCAGTGAAACCTTGGCACCTCCAAGACTGCCGATGATTAAGACGATTAGCTCAGCAGAATATTCTGGATATAACCGTCGCAACTCCCTTATGAGATCTTTATACCTCTCTTTCTTTTCTTTTCTTGGCTATGACGTTTTTGTCAGCTGCTGCCGAAAATTCCATAAGGAACATAGTTCGTTTCTCGAAGTCAAGGAGAACTATGTCAGGCCTCGAGTGCGCAACAGAAACAATCGTCAAGAATATGAAGTTCTAGTACAGGCGGTGCTTCTCGTTCTCGACAATTGACTCTATTTCCCTAGGAGTGTTTAGCGGAGCGGTATTAGGGATAATGCCGTAAGAGTGACAGAGATGGTAATAAAGCACTCTTAGTGCCGCATTGCACCGTTGGATGTAAATCGTTCCCGCATCAGTAGGACAACTTGATAGTATGTGTCCTAGATGCTCAGGATGTGCATGACACGTTCTGCAGCTATCGTCGGGATTGTCTTGGCATAAAAAGTGGCGGCGGTATGCTAGAGTGGAAATGACACCGTCTTGATATGCCAAAATGAAACCCTCCGTGCCCGACTACAATTCGGGTGATTTAAGGTAAACAAACATTAGCTCATATGACATCGATTGATCCTCCACATTTCTGTGGAAGATGCCGTGCATCCTCTTGTTGAGGAGCTGTTCGCGGAAATTTTTCTCCTGTGTGCTTTCTTAATATGGTCCTTCAGGAGTGACTACTCGAGATGGATAAAACTTGATGCATTTTGCTCCTCCCTAATATTGAAGTCAAGGCCGAGTGTTTCAGCAGTCTCCTCCGCTGCTTTGTACAGAAATGATACTTTGCAGTGTTGCCAGATTGGTCGAACACCATTACCGTACGAGGCTCTGTGAATTTACCGTACAATTACCGTACGTGGATAAAGAGATTTACCGTACTGATTATCGTACTTAATCAAAGAATATCGCACAGAATATTCGTACCCACTGATATATATTCGGCGAAATGCGCGCGTTTTCAAATCCAATTTTTAATTTAATTTTTTGCGTATTCGTCCTTGCGAGTTGTGCGATGTATTTTACAAGCCCCACCACTGAACTTATAATGAAAAAATAAGACCGTAGTCGATCGAAATTTGCGTACAATTATCGTACTTTATTGTACGGTAATCGTAAGTTGTACATTACTTAAAATTACCGTACATGTACGATAATTACCTTACGTCTGGCAACACTGATCTGGTCGCGGAACAGAAAACTTAAGGTGCATGCTTAAGGGGGTTCAAAACGTGGACATTCGACAAAAACGGGGGGCAGTGGCGGATCCAGAAACCGTGCGTCACTTTTCAACCCGGAAGAAAGAAGGTAGGTTGTATGGGGGCAGTACCCCTCTATCCTACCTTCTATACTTTGTGTTGAAAAAAGACGCACAATTTGTGGATCCGCTGCTGGGGGGGGTGCGGGGGGGGGGTACAAATTTTACACAAATCTAATAGCTTCTCTGATGATCTTACGCAATAATTATTAGAAAGTAAAATATTTATAAAAACAATTATATATTTAATAATTAAAAATTTTATAACAATTTTATAGAAGTATTTATAAAAGCATCTATAAAAAAGTGAGGTTGAGTTTTCTGGATGCAGTATTGCCAATATTGCATTTATGCTACGATTCACGTAAAGCAATTGTCATTGTAAATTATTAAATTGAATAAATAAAAATACATTTGTCAATTGGTAAGCGTCATTCATCCCGTTTACTTTTTTTCGCTTTCATACGTCGAGCCTTAGCAACGTTATAAATCACTTATCGTAAAAGTGTAATCACTTTTGGAAAATTATCCAATATAGCTTTAACGTATCCAGGCATATTGATACTCCATAAAAATGAATTCTTTTAGCTTAAAAACATTGATGATTAAATATTTCGATACTTTTTATCAAACTGACCATGTATTTTCTTCAGTTTTGACGGCGCGTGACGTCACAGCATGTGTTTGAAATCATGAGGGCGCCACATGTTTCGTTTCAAAAATCGACATTTCCGGTTGATATTTTGTCACTTTTTAATCAATTATTATGAATTATTAAATAAACAAATTTAAGTTTTAATTCCACATTTAAGTTCTTTGTGAGTCAAAGTTTATAAAAAGCTCAACTCTATGGCAAACAAAAGTTACATTCAATGTGATCCACATAGTAAATTTGAAAAATATTTCAAATATCTGGTTCTATTCCAGAAAAATGTATCCACAGAAAAGAAAAAGATTGTTCAAAAAATTATTCTCTCTCGTGCTTATTTATTATTCATTCATAACTAAAAATTCAAAGAAAAATGATCAATTTTACCAAAAAACCGAAACTTTCTGGCATTACTATAAGAGAAAATGGTTTTATACAATAAAAATGTGCTTAAACAATTACGTTTACTATATTGAGTTAATTATTACTTATCTATAAGTGAAAAGTAGACGAAAAGTATAAAATTTCAGAAAAAGCCGCTGAAAAGTGCTGATGAAAATGTTGCAAAAGCATTAAGATCAAAAACTCAGGGTTTTCTTAGTGAATTTTTAGTAAATAATTACGTTCAATTAAAAAAAAAAAAAACTAGCAGCATCAATCATGCGCTACACCCGCGTGTAAGTTTACGATTCATCATTTACACTTTTAATTTTCTCGTTTATAAATAAATTTTTTTAATTAAAATTTCTAACTTGAAAATTGCAGTGTACAGTGTTCCAGAAAATTCAAAAGAACAAACTGAAAACAGCGACTCAAAATCATATTCACGCATTATGCAACCAAAAAGGTATTCAACAGCAATGAGTGCGAAATTTTCGTTCCATCAATCGTATAAGATGGATAGAAAGGCGATCATCTACTAACAGCAATGAAAAGTATAGTTCTCGTGACACGTGAGCCTATTTTTCGATGTATGTAAATATATATATCTGCTGGGGGTATCGCAAGTAGCGTATACGTACATATTTGTTCTATTCAGGATACAAGTGTATTTCTATATACAAGAGAAGAATAGAGGGTGGTTTTGTATTGGTAGTGACTCAGAACCTGACGCAGCGGCCAGACAGGGTAGGCAGGGAAGGTGGTTGAAGGTGGTTGAAGGTGGTGGCAGGTGTTGGTACTGGTAGTGCTGCTGCCGCTACCGTTTGCTACCACTGGCTACCACCACCAGCAGAGTAGAGTCCACCGCCAGAACCACGGTGGCAGGGGGCCGGATGTTCCCAGGAGATTATTGATCGGCCGCGCAGATACTTCCACTTTGACGTCGGACGACGCCGACGACATGGTCGACAAGGATGAACCTGCACGAGCGCCATTTGTCCTCCCCTAAAGTATAATGGCCGATCTTTTATGCGATATGCCTCAAAATTCTCATCTCAATTGCTTTTTTATCGCTAAATCATATTACTATATACTATAGAGTACCTACTCTGATATAGATCTTGATGAGCTAGAGAAATTCTTACCTACGTTTCATTAAAGTTTCACTGATTTGCTTCTGTTAGTTGCTTCATTCATAATTCAATTGGTCTCTGGACAACTTTTGCGAATGTTAATTAATATGAACTCAATGTATTCCTATGGGGACGTTGAAAAAATACGTCATCCCCAACTTTCTTGTTAAAAATTTTTTCTTCGGTAGGGGGATTTTTCACGAAAACAGGGGAATGAAATCTTTTGAATAAAGTTAATGCATAGATTGTACAGGTGCCATATTGAATTTAATAAGTCGAAATATATTGCATTTTCAACAAAATACTTGAATTTTCAACAAAAAAAATTAATTTTCTAACAAAAGAGATGAATTTCAACTAAATAGTTGACTTTTCAAAACATGAAAATGCATTTTTCAGAAGTATTACAAAATTTATCTACAAAGAATAATGTTCAACAAAACAGATTAATTTTCAAATAATAGATACATTTTCAACAAAATAGTTGAATCTGCATCAACAGCAGATACTTTTTACCCAAACAGTTGCACTTTTAAACAAGAAAGATTACATTTTTACCAAAAGAGATGAATTTTCAACCAAGAAAGATTTTTTGTTCAAGAAAAGAAAAATTGTCAACAAAGTTGTTAATTTTTATGCCAAAAACACGTTTTTGCTACAAAACAGTTGAATTTGTAACCCAAAAATACGATAGTCAATATCATATCATCTCTCAAAAAGTATCTTCATTTTTTTGTTTTTCAATTATTCATTCTTATATTTTTCTAGCGCAACATGATAATATGGAATACATATTTTATTTTGCTCTATCTATACACATATATATCCATCAATCTCCTGCAATTCTTTTAGAGGTATATTTTTTCAGCTCAGTTTTTTTCCTCCTACACCTTTTATGTTTATTATTGTTTATTGAACCTTTTCATTTTAAACAACATTGCCTTTAATGTCGTAATGTCTATTCAATCTTCTCATTTGAATTACCTTCTTTCGCTCGAGAAAGTTTTCCGTATGCATTTAGTTTATAATTCCTCTCGTCATTTATTTAATTCATTTCTTACTATCTTCCTTCTTCGAAAATACTATGAAGACTATAGGTAATTTTACCTAATAAGTAGTAGGAGACTTTCTCCAAATGCTTAGGAAGCATGAGATTTCCTATAAAGAGTGGTTATATTTCGTAAATTGTCGACAAATTGGCCGATTCTTCGTAAAAGTTTTCGAAAGGATTGGAAATATATCAAAAGATCAGGAGATTGCACTTTCCTAAGTTGTATGAAATTTTTCCAATAAGTAGTAGGAAATTGTTCCAACGAAATAAAAAATTATTTACCTTTTTCGAAATGTTTGCCATTCAAATAATGAAATGTACTTTCCCTAAAACATTGGCCATTTTTCCCAATTTTTTCTACTCAATTTTATCAATTATTCCAGTAAAATAGAATCATATTCTTTTTTTCGGCATTTTTAGGGTTTTTAAATTCGGACCGAATTGACCCCGTACCCTAACCGACTTTACCCCGTATCCTAGCTGAATTTACCCCGTACTTCAGCCAAATTTACCCTGTACCTTAGCCGACTTTATTACTCTTTACCCTGTAGCCAACTTTCCTCCATATCCTAGCCAACTTTACCCCGTGCGTTAGAAGAAGTTAGGTAGAGAGGAGTGGGGTAGTGATTGGGCGAGTGGGGAGATTTGAACGACTTAATCAATGTCTGAATAGGCTACGAAACCCTTTTTATACTTTAACTAATTTTTAAATTATTAATTATGAAGTATACTCCCCCTTCAAAATTGGTATATTTTCTTAATTCTTGTCCAACTTTTTCTATATATTTTTGGAAATTATTCCAACAAAATTAAAATGTATTCATTTATTTAGGAATTAAAACCATTCAAATTACGAAATAGGTTCGAGTATTAGCTTCCGGAAAAATAAACTGGATTTTCATTTTCTCTTCCGGCATACCTGGACGGATTTTAGTTTTCTCTTCCGGCATATTTTATCGTCAAACTAATTGAATCCTAAAGAATTAAAGAAAAATTATGACGAATTCCGAAGAATTCAAACTCAATTCCAACATAAAATTTTCAATTAGTTTCATCCAAAATTTTGTACAGATACACGATTTTTATTAAATTTTTTAGAATTTTAAGCATGTTAAGATTCCAAAGCATTAGTCAGTAAATACAGATTTGGAACATTCAAAATTATAGTGTAGTGTATCGTTTATTTTTTAGGCTACAAATTTGAAAGGCTTAGATTTTGAGGATTCAGTTTTGTATTATATTCTCATAAAATGAGAAGGTATTGGTTTTATGCTCGGTTTTATGTAAAATTTGACTTGGTCGGTTTTCATCAAATCTCCACGTTTTGAGAGCCCCTGAGTCAGAAAAAACGATTTTTACGAAGGTGTCTGTCTGTCTGTAGTCTGTACTGTAGTCTGTAGTCCGTCTGTAGGCACGATAACTTTCGAAAAAATAATCAGATTGGATTGCCGTACATACAATTCTTAAGTTTTCAAAAAAATTTTGAAAATGCTTTAACTTTTTGAATTTTCATCCAAAATAGCTGGTTAACGAACTTCTTCTTTTATTTTAGGGCTTAAAAAAATGTGCTGAAGTTCAATCAAATCTGATCATTTTTTCGAAAGTTATCGTGCCTACAGACAGACAGACTACAGACTACAGTAAACATCGTTTTTTCTAGCTCAGGGGGTCTCAAAACGTGAAGATTTGATGAAACCCGACTAAATGAAATTTCACATAAAACCAATACCTTCTCATTAGGATGAGAATGTAAAAATCGGTATAATGATTAGCCGCACTTAAAGAATGGTTCATGTTTGACAATTTGCAAGATATAACTACTTAAATTAAAAATTCAAATAAACATAGCAAGTTGTGTGTTAAAAGTAGTAAATAATTTATATTTAGAGATAGAAGAAGAAAAGAAGATTTAACATTTTAAAACAAAATTCTCAAAAGAAGATTTAAATTTTATTTAATTTAAGGGGGTAGGCTGGTTGTTTTAAAATTAACACTGCACTAACCTATATATAGCTTATTGTCAAACATGCTGCGAAATTGTATACGCAGTGGTAAATCATTGGGAGTGGTCACTGGTCAACCACTGTACCATTTACCATATATTGGAGGGAAAATAGGAGAAGTAGGAACTGCGCAGTGAAGCAAGGCATGAAGGATAAAAAATGTTAATGGATTATTCTATTCATCAGACTCCCCTTTACTTCAACTCAACTCATCATTGGGTGAAGAAGAGCTGACCGGTACCACCCCCGGAATACATAAAAGACCTGGAACATATACATACACATTTTTCTTCCCCCTGCGTGGGAGGAAATGTGTTGGCGATCGAATGTGAATTTACCAGTCCAGCCCTGAAACCACCAATGGACAGAAGTTCCCTTCAAATCTCGAACGCCATTTGCGTCCTGGTCGAATGGACGAGGCTCCTGCCCCTCTCTGAAATATAATCATTGGTGGTCGCTGCCTCCACGATACGATCAATGGTGGTGACGCGCCCTGTACCAGGCACCTGACTCCAAATTATTGATAAATATTGACTTTTATAAAAAGAGATTTTTTTCTTTTTAATCAGCCTCTACAAAAATTGTCAATTCATCTATTTATTATGATAAACCTGTGATTAAAAAAGAGAGTTCATGAAGATTCTATATAGCATAAAAAGTTGAGAAATCATTGGACAATATTTTTGAGGGAGAGGAATAGAATGTGAGAGGAAAATATACAAATCTATATTGACAAATATCATAGAAAAATTGTTGAATGAATATTCTGCTTCATCAAATGTTGAATAAAATTTTATTTTCATGAAATAAAATTAAGATAACATGCATATGATATAATACGTGTGTAAGGTATGCATAATTGCATAAGCTCATATAGAGGAAGATTTAAACTTCAAGGTCTTGGCAAATGCGGGTAACCAGCCGTCCTAAGAGCGTGACTCCTGTAGTAATCTAGGGGGCTTTTTAAAATTAAAAAAAAAATGTTCTTCATCCCGCTTCTCTGACTTCCGGTTCTGCCACTTTTCCGGAACCAGACGCATATGCATACGTTGCACCTGGTCTAGAATGCACTTAACGACATATTTTGTACTAGGGATGTTGACAAGATGTCAATGGGGGGGAATGAGAAAAACAGACAGGATGCCCTAATATAATAGTGCACGGTTCAATTAACTTCATTTTTCGGAATCAAAACTAATGAAGTGGTCAATGCAAGTAATAAGTAATAACCACATGACTGTACATCCAGTTAAGTTAATAATATAATCATCTGAGAAAATGTTCAATAAGAGAAATAGAATAAGTGCTGTTTTTCTAAAGTGATAATAAGTGGGTTCATATGGATTTATACTTTATTTGTATACTCTCTTTTTTTATTATTGTTTACAAAATAACAAATCCTAATAATTAGCTTAATAATTTTTCACTTTTGTATTCAACATTTCAATCGTAAAAAAGGTCATTATCTTGTCTTTATGTCTCTTTGCACCAGTTTGCGTTCTAGAATTTCTGTCCAGGCAAAGTGAATAGGGCAAAGCGAATAAGTTGTCCGTTTTCCCCGGGTTTTCACAAGTTTATTCTTTTTCGCAGACGAGGTGTACAACTATGTTCGGAAAATCAGTCAAGCCACATAATTGGAAAATAGTATGACAAATGCAATGAATAAGGTGCAAAAAGCAAGCTAAATTAGCTCAGTGGCGAATAACTATTGCATTTCTATTTCGCTACTTGTATAAAAACATCAAGTCTGGAAAAACGAAAAATAAGTTGGGAAGGTACACCCCTGTTTTCACAAGGGAACAACAAGAAGACCTTTGCGACAAATAAGATTTGTATGTGATCCCTCATTTGCTTTGCTCTTCTGTGATATGTGTTTTTCTACAGGGGGAGGGGGGAGCAAAGAGAATAAAATCGATATACGAGAATATTTTCAAAACAAACTTTTCTAATTTCAGTCTAACTGTAGTATTTTATTTACTTTTGTGTAACTTTCCTTAACATATTCACTTTTCTTGAGCTTCCCCTAATAGCATTCTTTCTTTTCAATAATTATATATATATATATAACGTCAATAGAAAAATCTTTTCAATAATGAGAGGTAGTAGTTTATACATGAAAAGGTTACAAATAATTCATCGTAATTACAAGCAAGATACTAGTGGCAGTTATAGTAGGAACCATTATGAGTAATTATGCTATTAAAGGTAACTCTGGATCATAATTATGTAAGTTCCAATTACGCTTATTTATTGTTTTATTCATACTAGCAGATTAATATTACTTTCGGAATACTGCGCATGATTAGCATATTTTCAGATGATAAGCTTATTTCAAGAGGGTTATCCTTTTAACCCTGTTTTATATTTTGTTATTCTATTCCTCCTGACAGTAATTATGTATCTGTATTTATTGATTTTTATCACTTTTTGTCATATTCCTTTTTTCAGACATTCTTCCCTTTTCTCCCTTTTGATCCTATTTCTATCTACAATAATTCTATCCATTTCTACCAATTTCTATCACTCTTCATTCTGGAAAGGACAAAAATAGAGTAAAAATGGAAATCATTATTGGAAATAAGAATGGAATAGGTTCTGACAGAATCGATACCTGCATGTATATATATATATATATATATATATATATATATATATATATATACATATTTCCATGTACATCCAATCTCAAATTTAACAGTTGACCAAAGTGCCGATTGAAAGTTCACACCATTGACAAATCCAGTTTTATAACTGCCATAAAAAATAATCATGTGACTTTTGAGCCAATTTAATGTTCACTCAAAGTGAGGCACGGAGAATGACAACTAGGTAATGCCTATTTCGTTTTTCTTCCCTCTTACTTATAAGTGATAAGGATTAAATTGGTTTTTTTGTCACTTGTAATGTTTTTTTGTAATAAAAGATCATTTTCTAAAATCTTTTTTATAGATGTTAAGCATGAAAAACTGGGTTTTAAAATAATTCAGAATATGAAAACTAGGTAAAATACATTTCGTTTTTCCTCACCCCTATACATTGAAAACATTTCTTTAATGTTTGTAAATCTTGAAAGTATAGCATTAATTTTTGACTTGATCAATTTTTCATTTTCAGTGTCCCAAGTGAAGGTCGCATTGATTTTTTTTAAGCCACGCGTATTTTTCCGATTTGAGAAAAAATGTTCTCCACGAAGTTACAATTATTTGAATTTCGACGTCTTTTTAAACAAAATACAAATTTTGTCATTAAACTTCTATATATTATTTTGCTTCGGTGTTTGCTCTAATTCAGATATTTGAATTTTATTTTCGAATTCTGATGAGTCTTACCGTCCTCTTTTAGAATCCGTCAAAGAATTTGAAAAAAGTTTAGAATGAACAAAAGGGCGACGATTTGTTTAAAAATATTAAAATTTGATTTTCAGAAAAATCCACAACTTATATTTTTTGCATGCGGGTTACACCATTTTTTGGCGATATTCCGTATTTGTGAAGCACAAAGTACCAGATTCATCTACTATAATATTGGCGTTTTGGAATATGGTATTCCTGCACGGTATTTCAGAACTTTGCGCATACTTTACAGACACGGAATATTGCAATTCTTATGCATGAGATGCAAAAAACTTTTTTTTAACAAGGGGACAGCATAATATAATATTCGAAATTGAAACCGAACAAGGAAAACTTCTACTCTCGTTACGCTCAGATGGAGAGCAGGAACCGGAAAGCGTATACGAGTAGGAATAGGAATAGGAAGTGCGTGGAAGGTGGAAGCAATGGTGCTCGAAGTTGGAAGAGAGGGTGAGTGGCCACCAGGTTGGATTGCTTGGTAGCATTGTGGCATGGTAAATGGTAAATGGCAAAAGACAGGCAGGCGTTGAGGGT
The DNA here is from genome assembly GCA_932178445.1 of Andricus quercusramuli. Classification (NCBI taxonomy): domain Eukaryota; kingdom Metazoa; phylum Arthropoda; class Insecta; order Hymenoptera; family Cynipidae; genus Andricus; species Andricus quercusramuli. The sequence goes on along the minus strand of CAKNXH010001880.1, from coordinate 242,887 downwards.
TGATGGAGACTCAAGAGGGCTGCCATGCCAAGTCGCGGTCGGTCGGGTTGAGCCGTGTGCCTGTGTGCATGGTCCACCTGCGAAAGACCCAGCACCTGTCGCCGCACGCGCACCAACCACTACCTTGTCCAAGTGGCCAGAAGCATAAGGCAGATAATGGGGTGTTGGGAGAACTCAGCCCCTGCCATGAGCCTAGCTGCCTTCTACAATCTCCCTTCCCAGTCAGCTTCGAAACACGGCAAAGAGCATATTATACGGCACCGGTTGGTTCTTCGTCCCCCACGTCACACATGACGTTCACCTTTTTTGCGCCGTTACTGATTCGCCTCTTCTCATAAACATTTTCAATTATTATTATTTAAAGACCTCTTCAAAATTCCTCATTTTATACGTGCTCAAGTGATTAAATGGCAACGATTTCAAGAGATTTGCAGAACAGAGTGAAGTTTAAGTGATAAGGTTCAGTTTCGTTATACTCGGTTAATTATTATCTTTGCGAACTTTGGTGGCTACTCATCTGGATCTTCGGATTATGTCTGAGTGCCCTTTTGGAATAGGTAGGAACATAACCTTTTCTTTAGAAATCGTGGTTTGATCCTTTTTGCTGAGAATAACGTGATGTCAGTGTTAGTAGAAATATACTAAGTGTTACAGAAATATATTGCGAAATATTCATGGTCGACGACTGGACCCGTGATTGGGCCTCAGAAATTTCAATAAATCCAGATGGGCCGCTTGACATGTGGGCCGGTCTGATGAAGAGATCAAATTATTTTTAAAATCAGTTCCGAAGTGGATTTACTAGCCATTTAATAGACATTCTTGTTATGGGATCAAAAAAATGTTCAGTAGGTCGGTTTGAAACACTCTTCCAGGGCCACTTTTTCATCCCAATTTAGCCCTACCGGGAGTTCTTTCTAATTCTTAAACCTACCTCATCACTTCAAATTCTATTTAAAGTTCCAAATTTCATAGTTTGAAAAATTATGATGACGTCATGCTTTTTTTATTATTTTACGCTCCCCAAGTCCATCGTGAAAACAATTGTTAAGAAATGTATATGTAAATCATTTTTATTCTGTTGAGACGATTGGTAACGAACCTTCATTAGGGAAATTATGAATTGACTGAAAACATTGCAGCAATTTTTTCATACAAAGTGTCTGTTCGCGGCACTATACAAGTGACAGAGAATGGTGGTGATTCTGGCACACCCTCGCCACCTTTCCAGTACCCCCAATTATTTCCAATAACCAATTGGAGCAATTTTTCATGCAAGGGTTCATTCGCACCGGTACCGGTACATATTCGTATGAATTCTTCTTCTTTGTATTTGTACGTTGTATTCTTTCAAATTACTTTGAATTTTTTGCAACTGCCTTCAGTTCTCTGGAATACTTTCGAATTCTTTTGATTTATTTTAAATATTTTCGAATTCTTTTGAATTCCTTAAATTCTGTTGAATTCCCTCCAAAGTATTTTGAGGTTGCCAGGTGTATACGATTATATGAAAATTGCTAGGGCTCGTTTCAGATTGATAGAATTATTATTTATATCAATGAAATCATTTATTCTGTAATTCCATTCAAAAATAAATAATAATATTATTAAAAAAAAATATGAATAATATTTTTTGATTGGATTAAAGAATGATATTTAAAAGAAAGGTATAAAGAATTTCGATTCATATTAGCCTACCTACAATTCTTTGGTAGTTTTTCAGGTGGATGCTCTAAGAGCCCTTCTTACGTATGTAGTCCCGATGCTGAGAACTTCAGAACTTTATCCATTTTTTTCAAATCTAAATATATTAGTATAAATGCTGCTTAAATCGAAGCATTTTGAAAGTAAACTTGCATTGAACTAAATTTATTATTGTTAATTTGTTATAGTATGTTATTATTATTATCTATACCTTATGCAGTATTAAATTATGAAATATCCACATACATCCATATTATTATAAATTTTTTTTTTCTTAAAAAAATTATCACCTCTAATTTACTTCATGCGAGCTAATGTTGATTTCTGGTAAAGATATGACTTTTAAATATCTACTCTGACTGCTCATGCATTAGTTAAGCAAAAATAAAAATGCTAAAAGTACTATAAAATACAGAAAACGATACCGATTATCTGATATTCATCAAAATAATTACTGCGTCTAAACCACATCAATCTTTTTTCACCTATTTTCCTCTTATAATATTATAGATATTTATTTTCTAAGAAACAATCGATTAAATTTCCTGATTTCTATATAGACGTTTTTTTAAATTCATCTCTATCGTCTGATTTATAAAATTAGTGTTCTCTACAGATCTTATAAAAAAAAACACTAAAATGCACTAAAAATCATTCTAACCACTCAATGAAATTTATAACAATAATCGTCTCCAAAAGCCTCTGATGAATGTAACTAAGAACAATGTAAGACAATCATTTTGATCTTTTTAGGAACAATTCCGAATGTCGATAATATTCTTAAAACAACAGATTATTGTACACTTGAGTTTATACACTCAATATTAATAAATATTATACATAATACAATTAATAATAATTAGTGAGTAATAGAACTGGTAGGTTAACTTGTGTGAAAGTAAATGATAAATGATATATATATAATGTATATTGTTACATATAGAATGATGAAATGAAAAATGGTATTTCTTGCAGGTATTGGTTATCGATTTGAAGGATTGAAAGCAATTAATTGGTGATGAGAGGCAGAGAAAGTGAAGATGGACGTGGCCGACGCTGAGGTACCGACGTCGCCTGCGATAATGGATAGTATGGAGACGGATAATTATGGCGTCGAAGCTGAATTGACAAGTCTGTCTTGGCTACAGTCTCTTGATATTACGAGTGCATCAAGTCTACCGACTCCACCATGTTCACCCTCGCCACCCCCTACGCCCCGGCAACCGCCGAAGAAGATGTCACCCTTGCTCAAGGCACAATTAGGTAATTTCAACAAATGATTAGCACCTAATAATTTGAAAAAATTGAAAATAATTTTTCAACGAAAAACCATCTTTCAATCTCTATGCTAAGAAATAGCTTCAAAAATTATAATAGGGGCCATCCATATACCACGTGAACAGTTTAGGGAGGGGGTATGGCAAAATTCCACACTTTTCCACGAGGGGGACCGGGGGGGGGGGGTCGGGATAGAATCCACGTAGACAGACATTCCCCTAAATCTGCGAAAAATGTGTTTGAAACCTTGTCAATTTAAAAAAAATTTGAATTAGGATTGTCAGATTCATAAGAAAAGTAAGAGTGATAACGTTGCTTGAAAATAACACAGTTTAACCAGCTACATATTAAATTGTATTAAAAAATACCTAAAAAATTTTACAGGCATCAATGCATCTCTAAAAAGGTTTTCCGATAAGAAATGCATAATAGGGTGGGTCGAAAATAACAAAGCCTGGGATTCGAAATTGCTGCAATGCGAAAAATTAGCATATTGGGATCCTAAAAAAGTAAATAATTAATTTGGAATCAATGAGCATGCAGCTTGGTTACCCGCGCTAAAAAATGATTACAAATTTATGTCTTGCTGGGTTCTCAAACTTTCTTAAGTTTTTATTTGTTTAAACATCTGAAGGTCAAAAAAGTCTTTCCAATTTTTAGCGGATTTTAATGAATTATTTTCTAAGAGATAATTCCTATTTAATTCACCCCTTTTTTCGGAACAAAACTCTTAACACATTTGTAAATTCGTGGAGAATTTTAAAAATTTTGATTATGGTATTTAATGAAAATATCTTTGTAACTTGCAGTTTAAAATACTTCTGATCATTTATAGATTTTTTTCAGCATATATTAAGATCCAGGAATAGAAAGTAAAAATACAGCAAATTTTTTTAATTCTGAATTTGGTATTGATTGAAATTATCTTCATAAATTATCGTTGAAATTTTTTTACGCATGTGTGCGCCTTTCGCATAGAAATACAAAAGATAAAATTCTAAGAAATACCAAATTCCAAATTTCGAAAATTTGCTATAATTTCAATTTCGATGCCTCGGTCTTGCCGATTTTTTACATTCTCATCTAGAGAAGGTATTAGATTTGTGTAAAATTTGACCCCCCCCCCCCCGGTTTTTGTTAAATGTCCACGTTTTGAGACCCCCTGAACCCAAAAAACAGGTTTTTACGAATGTTTCTGTCTGTCTGTATGTGTGTATGTGTGTATGTGGGTGGTGATGTATGTAGATTTTTAGTCTGTTAGCACGATAACTTTCGAAAGAATTGACAGATTGGATTGGGCTTTGGTATACTCTTCAAGTATCCTAAAATGAAGGTCAAGTTCGTCAGCCAGCTATTTTTGATAAAAATTCAAAAAGTGAAACCATTTTGAAAATTTTTGATAAATTCGGAAATTCGAACAATTTTTTCTCATGACATTTTTCAATAAAATGAAAATTTTCAGAGTTACAGCATTTTCAAAATCCAAAAAAAGAAACGAAAATTAACATTTTCAGCCGAAAAACGCACGATACGAAAAAAAGTCAAGATAGAAAAAATTTTTCTTTTTGCACGCCCTGCAAGATTATCATAACGACTTTTTGAATTTTCTTCAAAAATCGAAAATTCACATTTTTATTGCACAAAAAATAATTAAAAATCCAAAAATGCAATTTTACGGCCAAACTATGCAAGATACGTCGAATGATGATTGAACAAAGTTTGTGTGTAAAAAGAAGATCTACAAATTTGTTATTGAACACTTTTTGATAGGATGTGCAGTTTTTGTTTCATTCGTAAGAAATTACATTGACAGTGAAATACATTCTCATCAGAGAAGGTATTAGATTTGTGTAAAATTTGCCCCCCCCCCCCCCGTTTTTGTCAAATGTCCACGTTTTGAGACCATCTGAAACCAAAAAACAGGTTTTCGTGAATGTGTCTTTCTGTCTGTATGTATGTGTGTATGTGGGTATGTGGGTTTTAATGTATTTTTGTCCTAAAAAATCACATACATGCGCATACAAAATTGTAACCCACAAATTATAAAGATAATTTTATTATCTCTCCTTTTGGTCTCCTTCCTTTTGAAGACCAATAATAAATATACTTTCCTAAAATATGTCCACGTGGACAGAATGGGGGGGGGTCGAAATTCCACGGCTGTTCACGGGGGGGGGGGGGGCAAAATGTGATGAAAAATTGTTCATATGGTATATAGGTGGCCCCTTACAGGAAACGATTCATGTTAAATATGAACTTCCCCATTGGTCATATCCAATTTTTCCCCCTTTTACTAATCATCATCATTACGAATATTTATTGTATTATTTACCACTCGTATCCTAATATGTGTTAATTAAAGTAAAATTATAAAATGATAAACATCAAAAGAGAACCATGTATTAACATTTATCTGATTTTTTTAGCATAACCAAGTTTGAAAAAAATGTTGGATATGTCCATTTGGAATGCTAACTCATATTAAATTTTTTGGTCCACGACTAAATCTTTTAAAAAAATTTGAGTTCATTTCTGAAAGAAAATTTTTGTTCGTTATGGGTAAATAATTTTTTTGTCGGTACCAGTATTGCATAAACTCGATCTATTTTAATAATTCTGAAAATAAAGCTAGATCCCCAGATGGTTTAGTGTCATAATTAAAGGATAAATAGGACAATCAATTTCACATTAAAGCTCCATTATCCTTTTTAAATTAGTATCAGATAAAATAATAATATCATGAGTTTAATATTACCATTTGTCAGGACCAACAATTTAAATTTAATCATATTATAAAGTTTTGCATTTTTTTTTTATTCTTTGAATTCTCTTTCAAAATTTTTGTAATGCTTTACAATTGAAAAAGTTTGTGTACATTTTTTTAACCATGTGTATGTCATAATTGCTCGTGGTTAACTCATAGTTTTCTTATTACAATTTTTACACAAATTCCACGTTCGAAATAATTACTTAAAAATGGTATGCCATTTAAAAAAAATTAAGAACAAGAATACAATTTTTAAACAGTACAGTATTCGAATTCTTACTTTGATTTTTCAAGAACTATACATTTATTATTGCTAAGAAAAATTAATATGCGTTCTTAAACTTTATCTATTTTTTTGTCCAGATCTCCTCGAGAACGCAGAAAAATATCGCATCGATTTTAGTGCAAAACCTCCTTTTTCATATGCAACTTTAATTTGTCTCGCCATGCGTGCAAACAACAACAAACTAACTCTTTCGAATATCTACGCGTGGATTCGAGAGAACTTCATGTATTATAAATACGCCGATCCAGCTTGGCAGGTACTTACATTTTCAACTAATTTTATCAATTAATATATATATATATAACATGTTCAACAAATTCATTTATTTTTGAATAATAATTACGCGCTCTCTAGTATTACAGAATTTTCCGTAAGACTAACCGGTCTAGAAATACTCTAGGACTAGTATTACTAGGTACGATTTTTTCAGTAACTTGTAACTTTAATTTTATTTACTTTGAAGTTACTTTGTGTTTTTTGTATATCTCCTATTGAGAGTGTTTTATGGGCCATGTGATGAAAAGAAATCCAAAAATTGTGCGCGCAGGTGGAGAACAACTTTTTAACTTGAAATTCAATTTAAAAATAGTTCTTAATGACTGATGAAAATAAAGCCAACGAAACAAGTAACTCTGGTGATCCTGTTGAGCAACCCGAGTAAAAATCATAGGTATGGGAGTGATCAATCATTGACTTTCCAAAGTATAAAAAATGTATGGTAAATGAGACGATCCCATACTTCAAGTATATTGAAATAGTATAGATAAAGTATATCTAAAGTATAGCTGAGGTATGGCTGAAGTATAGCTAAAGTATAGCTGAAGTATAGCTGAAGTATGGGATATACTTGATCTATACATAAGTATAGCTGAAGTATGGCATATACTTCATCTATACTTAAGTATAGCTGAAGTACAGACTATACTTCATTTATACTTAAGTATGGAAAAAGTATCGGACATAGAATTGTACTCATTTGTTCTTCAAACATACCCTAGCAACGTGATAAAACATAATATATCATAAATGACAGCTCGTCCAAAAATGTTGAAAGTTCGCGACTTAAGTGATTTCGCAAGTCAACTATATTTTTAATATTGTTCCCGAGGATACACAATATGCAACGGATATACAACAGACTATTTACGTGACTGTTGTGTCATATATATTGGTAAGAGATCCAGAATCTTTGATTCCTAAACATAATATCAATAGCATAAAAAGGTTCAATAAAATCCTCACTTAGGTGAAATGTTTAGTGTTAAATTTCATAAAGTGAAATAATTTATGTTACAATTAACATTTTACATATTTGCATTATACTTATTTTAGAATTTTCAAACAATATTCTTTGACATTATGAAAATCATGATTCTGGATCTCTATTTTCATGTATTTCAGATAACTGATTATCTCTCATCAGCAATGATACGGCTATACCTACTATAGCCATACTTTCCCTATACTTTAGACATAATCTACATACTTGAGCTATACTTAAAAGATATTTTCAGCCATACTTCGACTGAACATCAGCTATACTTCATCTATACTGCAGCTATACTTCTAAGATATACTTTAAAAATACTTCCCCTATACTGCAACTATACATTGTTATACTTTAGCTATATTTGAGCTATACATCCACTATACTTCATTCAAATATACATGAAGTATGCGATCGTCTCAAATGCCATACTTCTACTATACTATCTGAGAGATCACTCCCATACGATTTCACAGACGTTTTCCTAGATCAATCCCATACCAAAATTTTTTTACCCGGGAATGCGGAAGAACGAAACCCTTTCAGAATATAATATCATTGGCAGGATATTCAGAGTGACATATCTGTTACTCAATTGGAATTTTATTCTAAATATATATTGTTGTTCACTTACAGAAATATATTGTGTATTTTTTATGTATCCTAAATAATACCTAATTCTTTTGAAATTCAGTTTTTATGAATTATCGTCTAAGTAATTTTGACTTCTAAATTAGAAAATTAAGGGAATGAAAAAAGTAACTTTTTGAGTAATTTGAAGTTACATTATCTAACAACCGTTAGTAGTTACAGTTACAAGTAACGTAACTATAAGTAGTTACTCAAAATAAAATAACTTATCTAAAACTGTTACTGAAAAGTTCATAACAGTAGAGTAGTTGACTGTACGTTATAATTACACTTATTTAGGAACAAATTTTGTTTAGTTTCTATATTTTATTATTTTCAAATTAAAGCCAGTGTTGGCCCTTTAGGCTGTGGTAAAGCTTACATAAAAGAAGTATAACTAACAAACGATTGACTAATTATTATATATATAATATAAATATATATAATATATAAATATGAGTAAACTGCCATTTCTATTGGAATCTACTTTTCTAAGTGGAAACGGAATGGCATAGAATGACATAGATAATTTTCAGTAGAAAATCCAGTCATGGTACGACATCGGATTTCCATTACTATTTCTTTCTAGTGTTTATGAATTGTGCATAAATCGTGTAAATCTAGAAAAGAATAAGATTCTTTTTTCTTATTCTTATTTTTAAATTTTTGTTTGAAAAGCGCAAAGTGCTTTTTCAATATAACTGAAGCCTTGGCAGAGATAACGTTGGATAGACAAAAACACTTTTATTTAAAGTTATTTTTATTATTGTGTGATAAGAGATTTCTGCCCAAGGATTTGCTCTTTTATGTCGTAATATGTATGTGATTGAACAAACAAGGTCATATAACAAACGTATATGGACATATAGATGATCATAGTTTGAACAATGATTCCAGTAAAACAGATTTTTGTTGATCTAACGTTATGTTTTCCGAGGCTTCAAGTAATGATGAATTTTCAACACAACTTTTCGTTGAATAAGATATTTTATTCTATTATTTTCAATAAAATAAATTAATGCTAATAAAACCCAGGCCTCGGATTCATTTGAGAAATTCAAAATAGTGTCAATGTTAACATACATTTTAAAAAATAATTCCAAATAAAGAAATGCAATTTTTTAAATATTAAACATAATTTCTTTGAGAATCTTATGAATCCTTTGAGTCAGGCGAAATTCTTGGAATCCCTAGAAGTTGCTTAAGATTTCGATTCTTTTATTGATGATATTGATATCATGGATACCTTTTTGAAATCCTTTGAAAATTTTTTAAATACCACGTAATTATTTGAAACCCCTTCAAAAGTTTGAAATACCGTTGATTTCATTGGAATTCTTTTAAATGTCCGAAACTTCTTGAAAATTCTGAAATTCCTTGACGTATTTTAAAATTCCCAAAAGCATCGAAATCTCTTGAAAATATTTCAAATCGGTTGGAACCGACTGAAATCTATCAAAAACACTTGATTGCTGTTAAAATTCTCTGAAATCTCTGGAAAACTCTCCAGTTTGATTAAATCCCTTGAAATCTGTAAAAATTTCTTATGGCATCAAATATTGTAAAATTCTTCGAACTCCCTTACAATTTTGTGAATGCCATAAAAATTCCTTGAAATGTTCGAATCTTTTGAAGTATACTATCTTCTTTCAAATTCTTCATAATGTTTAATATCCCTTGAATCTTGTGAAACCCTCAAAGATCTTTTGAAATCTTTAATATGTTTTTTAAGCAATTTTAAAATATTTATGTCTGAAATTCTCAGGTACCGCGTAAAATCCCATGAAATATGTAAAAATCCTTTCATACTTTGTATACCCTTTCGAAATCCCTCAAATTTTGTTTAATCTCTTAAAATTCATCTAAGTCTTTGATATTCTCTGAAACCCTTGGAATATTTAAAAATATTCCAATAGCGTTAAAACCCTATAAAATCCTTTCGAATCGCTGAAATCAATTAAAATATTGTGAAACCCTTTGGAATCTGTTGTAATCTTTAAAATCTCTTGAAATTTTTAGAGATTTTTTGAAATGGTTAAAAATGTTTGAAATCGACCTAAATTTGTTGATATCTTCAAAATATTGAACAGATTTTGATATTTCTTGTTTTTGAAATGGAAGATACCTTATTTTAGCCAATCTAGCGAAACAAATTTTAAATCAATGTGAAAAAATAGTAGCAGAATAGTTGCATCATTTAAGAACAGTGTAAAAATAGTGTCTTGAGTCGGAGGCCTGAAAACCATTTGTTCAAATTGTTTACATTCGGGTATTTCGTAACTTTCGGACCTTTCTGAACTTTCAAGAATATCGGGAATTTGTTTTCGAAATTTTTGCAGTCTCTTTTTGCCTAATATTTCGGTCTACTTATAAAAGTTTACTAACAAAAAATTACTTTTCGGCGTTTCAGAATTCCATCCGGCACAATTTGTCCCTCAACAAGTGCTTCGTAAAATTGCCTCGCTCGAAAGACGAGCCAGGCAAGGGTGGGTTTTGGAAATTGGACTTGGGACGTGTAGAAGAAGGTAAACGAAACAGGCGACGAAATTCATCATCGCGAAGCAGTCGACGTTCCAAAAAAGTGCCAGAAACTTGTGAATCTGCTCCCTTGACGGTGACAACAGGATTTTATGAAACTCCACCAAACAGTGTCTCTCCTCCTATTCCAGACTGTCTACCTGAAGTGCCAGAATCGAACCAAATCAGCCTTAGCGAAGATGATTTTAATGGCCTTTTAATTGATTCAGTTGTTTGGGATGAAAATCAATTGAACCAATTGGAGTACTTCGATTCTCTACTAGAGACACTTTAAATAATATGATACCCTCTCGAACTCTTTAGGACATCTTGTATATCTGACCTAAAATAACTTATTAAATTCGAACATGAGAAATCGAAGGTTGGATTTGTCACAGAGCCTTATGAGAATTGTGCCACTAAAAAAAGAAATGAATACTATCTATTCACTATAAATCAGAAAAGTGAGTTTCTTGAATGCGTAAATACTCACAAACAACTTTCATTTTCTTCTGAATTGTAAATTGGAAAATAGAATCAAAAGAGGATCGACTCATTTTTCATTTCTCTTTTAATTTGACAGCATAGAATTTGAGGGTCTTAAAATTTGGAGATTTCCAATTTGAAGATTCCAATTTTAACCAATTCAATTTACGAGTATGAAAATTTCAGCCCGATCAGTTGAAATTTGATTTTTAATGGGTTAAGTGAATCTAGAAATACCAAAGAGATAATTTTTATGGAGAGTACGATATCCGAGAGGAAAAATTTTGAATACGGAATCCTGTGATCGTTTTCTCAAACTCTCCTCCCAATTACACGCCCCAGAATTTAAAATTTGTTTCAATTTGTTTCAAATTTAATAACTTTTATGTAAAAGTTGATATCTCGAAAACTATTCGGAATGTCGATTTTCTCTAATAAAATCCTGAGAGAATCCTCATTAAATTTTTGGAGTGTCTACACATACCGAAAAAATCCGGCTATCTGTACAGAAATTCCGGTACTAATAGCCCTCTTTCCAGGTTCTGCTATTCGTACCGAATATCGTACTCTTTTGCATATTTTTCTGTATCTACCATAACTTTATGAAAATATGCAAAATATTTATCTTTTTAAAGACTCGATTGATGTTGATACGAGAATTGCCTGCGTAGATTGTAGTGAAACCACTTTTGTATGAATATAAACAATAATTTTTCGATTGTAGAGACCCAATGTTTATTGGATACTAATATTATTCCAAGCCCAATGAATAAATGGTCTCTGTAGAAATCAGAAGATGCAAAGCGAGTGAAATAAGAAACCGACAAACTTTTAATTTACAGTTATAAATGTATAATTTCACGATTATTTTAGATTTTCAGTCTGAAAATAATTTAAAACACTTCATTGCTTTACATCTTCAGCAAAAGAAATTCTTCTGATGCACAGATTTACTGTTGGTAACTTCAAAGGGGGCAATAATGAGCAAAAAAGTCAAGTTTTTTCTCATAGGTAAAGTTAATCGATTAATTCTAAAAACCTATAAGGACTCAAGGGTTTTAAATTGAAAACTCACTTTAAGTGCCTGTATAAAAAAATAGTTGTATGTTTTTCATAAGAAACTCTTCCCTCCATTAAGTAACAATGAGTCCTTAAGGGTCAGTGAACTTCTGAAAAAGTAAAATTATTTAAGATGGAGTTTAATTGTATATACATATAAACATACGTATAATTTGTAATAACTTAATTTATTAATTACTATACTAGAATTGTACTATATCGTATGAAAGTAGTGAAACGCAAAGACGTTTATGTTAATTGGTGTTTCATTTTGCGCTCCGATTTTCGCCTTTCCAGCATCCGTCCAAATATAATTAGGTAAATAAGTGGTGGTCATGATACGATGAAATCACATAATTACGCTCATGGCAATTGCTCTGAACAACAAAATATGGCCTATGTGTCCATTTAATGGTAGGTGTAATTTCCGAAGTAGTTTTTGGTGCTGAATTCGAATCCGCCCTCCAATTCTTGCATAGCCATCAGGATTTTTTTTAGTTGAAATTTCTTTTGAAAAATCACAAATCGCATTATAATTGGATGCAGACATTTTTTGAAAAAAGCAATACATACTTTTTATACAATTGTATACAATACAATACGATTACTTATGTAACGATCGGGGTGATTTTTCCATCATGTAGAGACAGTGCTGGAACTAAGCATTTTTGAAGATTTTTTCTCCGTTATTTGAAAAGAAAGAAAGTGACCCCTATTTGAATAATAAAGAGTTATCATTTAGCTTAGTTCGATTCGAATTGGACTCGAAAAAATACTTCGGCAATGACACCGCCTATTAAATAGATCCAATAGATCATATTTCATTGTCCATTGTTATTGACTCATAATAACTGATTGAGGATAAATCAGTCATTCCTAATTAAACTGCTAGTTAGGTGTTGATAGTACATAATATGTACGTCTCGTAGTTACGAAATATATTCAGTAAAATGAATAGTAGCTGAGTTAAACAATCGTGAATTTGATTAGTTCCTCGAGTCAATTATCAATTAGTAATGAGAATCAAGGACATAATTTTGATGGTTTACTTATATTAAAATAATTCTTACCTTGAATTTTAAATGTTTATTCCAAAACCACGTTTCAAAATCATAAAAACTTCCTAATTTCCTAATTGATAATAAACACTCTAGCTGCAAAACGATTGAAATACAATTTTGTGCCTTAATACTGATTGGTAAAAATCAATACTTTTCGGTTTTTGCATTACTAAATTGGCTACGGTCTAGTCGTCCCGAAAAATCGGCGGAGCTGGAAAAGGGGTTGGACTAGTCGTTCCGAAATTTTTGGACGACTAGCCAAACTTATGAAAAATATTTTACTTCTTATTCCGAATTCCAGGACGACGAGAAAGTTCGCAAAAAATTGTTAATTAAATCCGATGAGCTCTCATTTGAGCTCAGAAAGAAAGAAGCGCTCAATGCTGTATGTTAATTATATAAAGCAACCAATAAAGAAATATTCAAGCTTTTTTAAACCAGATGTTCAGTTATTTTTTAACAGGAGATTAAAAAATCTCTTTTCTTTGCAATATGATTCACTTATTATTAAAATTTATGATTTGCAAAACAACAGAGAAAGAACTGAATAGAAAATTTTTCCTGAGTGAAACATGTTCATTTAGTGGTTGCTTGATTCAGTAGGCAATTTGTAATAATATTGTACTAAATAGTTTCAAGTGTAAGATCACGAAATATAGAAGTGAATGTCAAAATTTGTATCGTAATGTTTTTATCTTGGAGACCACACTGAAAGAATGGATTATACCCTGTTATAACAAAATATCCGGTAAGATATCCGATCACTGGATATAATCTTGGACTATCAACTATTGGACATCGCGATCTAGATAATTAAAACTACAATCTCTTGATGTTAAAAAATAGATATTACTGGATGATATCTTGAAACATTTTGAAATGTGAGGTATTAAAAGAACCAATTGGAAAATTTGAATCGATCAGAAACTTAGTGAATCCGCAATTTTAATTGACCATTTCCAATAGTGACTGATCAAGTACGATTTTAAATTCAACATTTTATTTATTTATTAGTCATCTATTTCATGAGTATGTCTTATATTTGTTAAAAATGGAAATTTACAACAGAATCTGACACTCTGGTATCTCATTTCTTCCACTTACTAGTGACAAATTTTAAATATTGTATTTACAGAATTACATATATTGCAATTTTAGCTTTCTTTTGATATACGTTTATACTTCTAGTAATAGCTCATACACTGCCGATAATCATTCTATCTTCGTTTATACGCCTGGATATCTCTTCATCTATCTTTTCCTCAGCAGTAAATTTAACAATCTTCCAAGATACACGAGATAATCACCTTGTTCTATACCTTCCACGTCTGAGACAATATTACAAACTGTTTCCTCATCTTTTCTTCCAAACACCATTAATTTTGTTTAGTTCACGTTAATCTTAAAACCCATACTCTTCATGCTGGTATCCAGTATGCACAACATTATCTAATAATCATCGATTGATTCTGCCGTAAACAACCTTATAATCTGCAAACGACAACCCACGCAACTTCACTGTCCCGAGATCAACACCTTCTTTGTCTAAGAGACCCATTCTTAGACATTTTTCCATGTATATATTGAATAACCAAGAGAACATAACGCATCCTTGCCTAGCACTTTTCCTTATAGCAAACCAATTGCTCAGTGTAGTTATATCGAACCAATTACTAACATATATTTCATGCTTTTATTGCTTTTAGAAGCCAACCATTGATACTTTTTCAGAACTTCCCAAAGTTAGACTTTTTTCTATAATCTGTCTCAAACTAAATATCTGATTCTCACATCATCTTCCTAGCATGAATCCACATTGGGCTTCCCAGATATTCTCTTCTGTCATTTCCATGACATTACCAATCAGTATTTTGGTATACATCTCGGATGCTTATACTTAGTAAGCTGATAGCTCTATAGTTATTTACTATTATCATATACCCTTGACCTTGTGGAGTAAAATGATAATCACCTTTCTCCAATAATTTGGAATTTTCCTGTTCTTAGCATATACATATTTATCAACTCACCTCATCACCGTTCTTAAGCATTGCAGTGGCCTTACCACTCTTTAAATTCCTAAGTCAAAACTTAATGTCGATGGCACACTATTTCGTATCATATAACGAGATTTTCAGACGTTTCCTCTTCTATGTCACAGTTGTTATGCACCATCAGTATTCCTAATGTAGACTATCTCTATACTAGTACTTACTTTCCTAATCTTCTTAGCCCATTTCCAGAATAATTTCTTATATGCTTAGAAATAATTTGGCACTTTTTATCTTTCTTCTGCTTTGTTTTTATATTTTTTTTCTTTGACTATAGTAATTTGCAGTTGATGATGAAAGTAGTGATGTAAAAGATGTCTTCTGGGACTCTCTAAATTATTTTCGGAGTTGTACTCGGAGATTTGAATGGGTGGGTTGGTGTTCAGTGCGAAGGTACTGACAGGATACGTGATCATTTCGGAGATCTAAAAACGAATGATAACGGGGAGAAATTGCTTAGAGTATGGTTAGAAAAATGCTGCTTTATTACAAATACTTGGTTTAAGCATAAAATGATCCAGCACTTGTACACTTAGTGCAGAGGTGAAAGCCAGATTGTGATTAACATTGTTACAGAGGATGAGAGATTAAAAGGGCTAGTAAGCAACAATTAGTAACAAGGGTTATGAGAAGTACTGGATATGGAACGGATCACCTTATAGTTTCAAAAATGAACCTAGGTCAAGGAGAAGAAGATTTAGGATGTCGAAACAGATACGAGTTAAAGTAGAGAATTTGCAGAAATCATAAATAAAAATAATAGTAGGCGGAATTATGTAATCAATATGTAGACTGCGCATTGATAATACTACATAATATTATTTTCAAGAGTGCATATGAACAGATGCACTAAGAACAGAAAAGCAATTGAGTGAGATGTTGTGAGATAAGATTAATACTTTTGAAGAGTTTTGATTAACTTTACATTCGTTAGACCTTAACGGTCATGTTGGGTTTCCTTCATTTAAACTGATGTTTTTTTATGTTATTTAGAAATCTAGTAAAAGTGAATGATTTTTTTTAGATTAAAATAGAATGCTTTAAGAAGTAATCTTTTTTCAATGCATAAGAGAAAATTTGTATTACAAAAAATTGACAATTCGATTGTTAATCACTAGCGAAAGCCGATTTTCAAAAGGTGTGCAATTCTTACCCGAAAATTGTTGGGTGATTTACTCGGAATTGGCTAACTTTTTTACATCAAACCTTTTTTATTGCCATTCAGAAACTGAACATTCCGGGAGAAGCTTTTGATTTTTCATTGAAACTGAAAATATAATTTTTAATCGTGATCTTTAACTAAACATGATTCTAGTTTGGGCCAGTGTCACTTTCAAATTGTCAACTTTGACATTTATTTCCTCGAAATTGGATAACTTTTTGTGATCTCATCTTTTTTAACTTCAATTCGCAGCACACACTTCAGTTCGGGAGTAGGCTTATCTTTAAATGGAGATTTTGATCAGATATTAAAAATAAGAGAAGGTAAAAAAATGACAAGGTGTATGTATAGCTGTCGTGCGCAAGTGCACGAACTCACAATTTTTCAAGAAAGGAAATTTCATTTTCAATGACAACAAATTTGCAAATTTATTTATATTGGATGGTCAATAACCAAGAGAAATGCTTACAGAATTTAGAAACAAATTTAGTTGACTGGTAATAAAGAGAGAAACGGATTCTCGCTCAAACAACAAAAAGTCGATTCTTGTTAAGTCAAAACAAAAGTTTTGTTAAAATAACCATTTCGTTGAGACATTAACAATATTGTGTCATTTATATATGAACGAAATCGATTTGCTGACTGAACCAAACATTTTCATACCTAAAAACCACCTTTTTTACGTTCTTTCATAATTTTTGTTTTTGCAAATATCTCATTATCAGTTCAGGCTATCAGAGAAAAATCGATGCTTACTGGGTAGTGGTATGACCAAAACTATTTCTGTAACCAATGACAGAGGTGCCTTCCCGCCCCCACGAGACATTAGAAAGGATAAGCGGTCTAACATAAACGATTTCTCTCACCAGTCACAATGGTACCTTTTTCCCCATTACGAGGCATTTGAAAGGGAAATTTGAAAGGGGAAACAAATTTTAGTCAAAGATATGTAAAGATGAGATTTTCTTGTTGAAAGTTCTTGTTTGGCATCTCACAGTCATGTGCATTGAAAATTAAAATGATTCACAGGGCGCATTTTAAAATAAACTATTTTTTGATATGTAAGCATCTTAGTCCTCGATATGGGGAGTCGCGCCTGATTCAAATGAAACCACGACTAGAAAGTGTAACGCAGGCCTCTGACACACGCGCTGTGTCTCATGCCACAGAACGGTGGATCTCTCTCTCTCACTCTCTCCCTCCCTCTCTCAAACGAATAATAATTGTTTAAACATTCGTAAATTATTCACAAACGGGAGGAAAATATGCTGTGTCTAATTTAATTGAAAAAATTTTGAAGAATGAATCAATAAATTTTTTAAATGTTCAAAATTATATAATTTTGAAACAATTTTGGGTTGAAACATTACAATTAAAGGATTTTACATTGCTATTAAAACATTCAAATTCAAAAATGTCACTTATGAATTACAAATTTAAAAAAAAATTAAACAATGCAAATTTTTAAGTTTGAATTCAGCATTCTGAAATTTTAATGATTCGAGGCTTATTTTATTTTAAATAATTCAATTTCAGTTTGTTTATTTTTGAATATTTCATTTTTACATTCTTATTTTTAATTTATTATAACAGATATAGCGAACCTTAAAGCGTGTCCAGAGTTCTTTCAGAGAAATTTGTAAGTTTTCAAAATTATATAATTTTCAAACTATTTTAACTTAAAAGCAGTACAATTTAGTGACTATAAGTTGTTTCTTGGAAAATCTGAATTAAAAAATGTCATTTACAAAACAAAAACAAAATGAAATAATGCAAATTTTAAAGTTTACATTCAGCACCCTGAATTTCGAACGATTCGAGGTTTATTTTATTTTGAATAATTCAATTGTATTAAGTTTATTTTTGAATATTTGATTTATAACTTCTTATTTTAAATAAACAGACAAATATTGTTAAATATTTAAAGAAAAATTTGAATTAAAAATTTTCAAACTGAATGCTTAAAAAATGGAGTATTTTAGAATTTAATACTATTTGAATAGGATTTGAAATGGAATAAAAGCATTTAATTATGAATATATTAATCAAAATGTTTTTGAAAATTGAAAAAAGATTTCGAAGTTTCAATCGGATGCAAACAATTAATTCATTACTAAGGCTTTCGAATTAGAATAGTTCAATTTTTAACGTAAAAATCTATAAATTATTTAATTATGAACAGTTTCATAATCGTCTTATAAAATCAATTTGATTATTATTCTATTGTTAAGAGTCGAACTGTAGTTCAATTTTAAAAATAAATACTTAATTTATATTTACAGCTTATCAACTCACAATTTTTCTTGTTTTATTTTTTTGTCCAAGTTAACCCGTGCCCCCGAGCCTTTGAAATTAACATGGGGTTTTAAATGGGAAAAGGTTGATTTTCAAAAAAATGGAAAAAAGAGCTACTTGTTAAAAACATTTGGTGAATTAAAGTATTAAAACCTCTTAACGCATGGTCAAAGAATAATTTTCACCCAGTAAGTTTCAATTTTGACTCCCCACCCGCCTTTCAAGTATTGTTATTGTGCTTGGAAAGTGACCCAAAAACTGCAAAATAGCAGTTTTCTATTAAATTCATACTAAAAAGAGTATTCTTTGGATTCTTTTAACAAATATTATTTTTAATTGTTAAGGGACGAGTTTCCAAGTATTTTGTAAATAATTTTTAATTATTCAAACAATTATTATTTGTTTAAGAATTATATTTTTCGTAAAAACGTGGAAAATTATTGTTTTCGGGATATAAGTGATAGATTTTAATTTTACAGAAATAGAATATACCTACATTGGATAGTTTATAAGATAATGTAATACACTACTATGCAAAAGTTTCTAGACCTATCTTTTTCAATACTTTATAGAAGCACTCTAGTTTTAAAAATATTCAACTCTAAATTTACTTCCAATTACTACACGGAACCTGATAACATTAATCGCCATAGTGGTCATAAATTGAAAGCAATATATTTATTTTATTGGGAGTTATTTAAAAAAATACCAATTTTAATGTTTCCGAAAAATGTTATTAAATCAAAAAGCAATAATTATTTTTTAATCTCTTTGCACTAGTTTTAAAGATAATTTCCTTAATTATTTTAGTGAGTTAATAAGATATTTCTAGAATTTTTCCTTCGATGCAATCAAAACCTAAGCTTAATTTAACTTATCAATATTGATATAAAGTCAGGTTTTCATAACTGAATTAAAATAAATTAATAGAACACTATTCTAACAGACTCGCAAAAAATTATCTTCAAAATTAGCCTAAAAATAATAACAAATTGGTTAACACATACTGGCTTTCATTTATGCCTATAAAAAGGGTACTTTTATCACCTTCTATGCAATAACTGAGAGGAAATCTTCAGTTTATTATTATTAAAACTAGGGTGCTTGTTCAACCTATTGGAAAATATATGTCCAGAAACTTTTGCACGACATTACATATAAGAGAAAATAAATTTGTATACTTCTTCATGCGCGTGAGTTATTATTTGCTTTTCGTGAGATTTAAATTTCAGTTAACGTTTACCGAAGATGTTTACACATAAATCTGTCTCGGGTCGTAGTTTAGGACGCATGTGATGTTTTTTTGTATAACTGATCGGATCAAAAAAATTAAGTTATAATGCATTAGTTCAATTTTTAAGTAGCTAGTTTAATTTTAACCAAAAAAGTGAATTTTGAATCAAATAGTTAAAATTTTAACCAAATTTCAACAAAAAGGATGAGTTTTAAACAGAATACATCATTATATGTAACTATTTGTTTGAAAATTGATTCTTTGGGTTAATATTAAACTAACTATTGCAAAATTGAACTAATACATTAAGAATTCATTTTTTTATCCGATCAGTAATACAAAAAACGGTTTATTTCAAAAGGCGCCCTGTGAATGATTTCAATTTTCACTGAACAATAACTGTGAGAAGCCAAGCAAGTGGGTAGCTGTGTAGCCTTAACTACTTCTGAGACCGGTCACAATGGTGCTCTCTAAATCCGAATTAGTAGAAATTTTACTAATTTAATTAGTAGCGCTGTATCTGACTGTTAAATTAGTAATTTCACCACTTTCTACTAAATGAAATGGTGAGATTTAGGTCACTAAATGAATTAGTAAGGGTATTCTACTAATCTGCTTAGTAGTACCAACTTACTAATTCAATGAGTAGCAATGAATTGTTACGGAAACATAATTTAATAATTTTTTAAATACTTTCTGCTGGTTTTTGAGTTTTAATTCAGAAACGTTAATGTTTTCTCAATTTATATTTTAAGATTGTATTGTTATATCAATAATAATCGTGTATGAACGATACAATATTTAACACTGGAACGGTATTCAGATTATCATCGTATATAGTAAAAAAAACACATTTTATGTTAAACTGTTTACAAAAAAAAATTATTAATTTAGTATGTTATATAAGTTTTGAGGCATTATTAGCTTCAATTAACTTATTTCAACATGAAAATATACTTGAAATAAGTTTTTATCAATTCATACATCAAATATTTACTATTTAAAAATGCTACCTTTGCGGTTTCGGGAGGTAGCACCAGCTAGCCCAACCAATACTTCAGATCCCGAAATACAGGACATTTTGAATATTTTCTATATTCAAAAACAAAATACAGCAGTGCTATTTGAAGTTTGATTCAGGGCGCAGTCCCATGGATACATATTAGCAGAGTAGCAGATTTGCGG
>CAKNXH010001880.1:175804-217367 GCA_932178445.1 Andricus quercusramuli | reverse complement strand
GTTGTCCTTATGACAAACTTTTAACTATATATATATATATATATATCGCTCTGCTACCATTCGGTTTCGGTTTCGATTCGTTTGGAATAGATCTGAAGGGTTTATGAGAAAGCCACTGAACGCGTCCTCGGGTTGCGGATAGAGGGTCGCTGTACTAAGGGTCCGCAGTCACGGACAATTGTCCAGGGATGGTTCCGAAGGAATAACCCCTAAGCGGAGGCGTAACAACCGTGCAGAAAGCTGAATGGCACCTGGGTGAGGTATCTTAAACGGCGACTCTGTGATACCGGGCGACCTCTCAGAGTATGCAGCTTTATCCTTGCACTCCTTACACTCTGTGGTGCCAGAAACATCCAGAGCTTCAGCATGTTTCGCATTAGTCTTTGTGAAATCAAGCCGATTACCTCCGGAAAAATGGATATGTACGCAGAGCGCTTCCCCAATCTCTGCTTGATCAAGCTGCAGACGAAGATGAGGAAGCGACATCAAGACCAACCGCGCAAAGGAGGCACCTTAACTGAGAGACGATCGCGATTTCAGGACAAGGAGGAACATTAACATGCAAGTTCTTCCTAATTCCCAAGATCTGGCTGAAATGGATGCCTCCCTTCGTGGAGATATCTGGCAAGAGTCCGACCTCTGGACCATCGATTTCTCAGTTTATGGTGCTGCAAGAGCGTTGGCTGACTCAAATCGAAGGCTGAAACCGACGATGGATCAAAATACCAAAAGTCGCTTGCATTAACTGAACAAGAAGATTGGATGGGCGAGACAGAATGCGTCCCGTGTTTAATGTGTGATCGACTACATAACGTCTGGTAGCCCGTTCACGGAAAGGGCTCAAAAGTTTGCCCAAGAACTAAGGATCTTGAAGCATACACTGAACAAGTCAAAACTGCTGACAATCAAGCAGCATATTGTTGACAAAATACGGCTGTTATCTGACGCAATAAGGAGAATACAGAGGAGGGAGAGATGGATCAGAGAGAATCAACAGTTTCTCGCTGACACATTGCGCCTCTTCAGCGATCTCCCTGTTTCTGTAAAAAATCCAACCAAGCCCAAGGAGGTAGAGACTTTTTGGAGAGAGGTATACAAAATCCCGAAAACACTGGAGATGAAAGAAGATACTGACAATATCATCCGCTTCAAGGAGTTTTGCGACAACCTTATAAAATCTGAGGAGGAATGTCCATCAGTCACTGCCGAAGAGGTGAAAAAAACACTTAGAGGCACGAAGAACTTTTCCGCTGCTGGACCAAATTGAATCAAGAACTTCTGGTGGAAGAAGTTTACTTTTATACACCAACATTTGGCCCGCATATTCACCTCATATCTTTTCACTTCTGCCGAAAAAAGGCAACTTGTCCAACCCAAAGAATTACTTGTTGAATGGCTTGTTTGAACACACTGTAGAAGATCTTTACAGCTGTCCTAAACAACAGGATCGTTCGACGAATTGAGCATGTGTGGCGAGAGATGTACAAACCACATGGCTCGAAAATAGGTGTAGCAGGCTGTCAAGAGAACCTGCTAATTGACAGGTGTGTCTGTAAATACGCTGCAGCCCATCAGCGCGTCCTGTCAATGGCCTGGATTGCCTACCAGAAAGCTTTCGATTCAACCTTTTATAGACTTATCGTCTGTCTGTTGAAAAGCTTGAAGGTTCATCCACACATAGTGATATGCATAGAGAGATTGATGCCCTTTTGGAAAACTAGATTTACTATCTTATCTAGAAATTATCGTGGGAAAACAAACAACGACACCTTCAAGAGGGACGTCTTTCAGGGCGATACCATGAGCCCTCTGCTCTTTTGCATCACACTGCTGCCTCTATCTCTCGCACTACGAAATTCTCCTGGATATCTCTGCGGCGATACTAATCATCGCGAGCATAAGGTTAGTCATGTATTTTATATGGATGACCTGAAGATCTATGCTTCTCGTAAAAGCAAACTTCAGAGCGCTTTAAATATCGTCAAGAAGTACACAGGAGCGATTGGTATGGTCTTTGAATCGGAAAAACGCGCCAAGAAAGGAAAAATTATTGGCGTTCGCAATGACCCTGAGCTTGTAAATATAAATGTTGTTAGACATCGTGACACTGGAGGGACCTATTCATACCTGGACGTGCCTCAAAGCCGCATTCGGGACGTAAAATCAGTGAAGGAGTCTCTCCGAAACAGATACTAGCATCTTCTTCGTCAGATTTAATCTTCCAATCTGTCGGGGTTGACAAGGGTATCTGCGACTAACGTGCTTGCCGTCCCGGTTCTACTCTACTCGTTTGTGGTAGTTTGATGGACGAAGAACGAGCTTACGGCCCTTGATATCACCACAGGTGAGATCATGCATATGCATAAAAGCTTGCATATCAATTCGTCTGCTCCGTGATTATACATCACACGCTGTCAAGGCGGACGCGGACTTCTGAATCTCCAGTGTCTTCATAACCGAATTGTTCTGAGTACAGCTTACATCGTTGCAAATAGCAGAGATCCTCTCCTAAAAATGGCCAAGAACCACGAAATGACTGGCAAAGGAGCGTTCCTTTACAAATTCGCGGAGCAGGCGGAGCGAAGAAAGCAGAGGTAAACATTTTTCGCCACCAGCTACTCGACAAGAAAATGATTTGCTATTGCTTTTCTCAGATCATTAGGGCTTAATTTAGGTACAGAGGGTTTCATTTTCGCATGCCAGGACGGTGTTATTTCCATCTTAGTACCTTAGTACCTTCTACCGTAGTACACCTTAGTACCGGACCGCACTTCATCCCAAGAAGTTGCCAGCGATAGTCGCAGAGCACGTACACAGTACATGTAGTACACAGGACTTGCATGTTGGTGGCGGAAGTGAGAACGTGTTTAGTGACAGGTGGTGAGAGGATTTTACGGAATTTGTGTGGAAGGTGTGAGTGGAGTGTGAGGGTGGAAGCCAAGGAGGTGAGTAGGGTTTTGTCGGGGAGAGGGAGAAAGCAGGACGGTGGGAACGAAGGAAGAGAGAAGATAAGGGAGAGAGCGTCGAGCGCAAGTGACGGAGAGGATCTCTTGAAGAGGAAGAGAGATAGCCGAGAGAGTCCGGACAAAAGCGAAGTAGAGAGTTCGTTTGAAAAAAGCGGGAGAACACATAGGACACCCCCCCCCCCCAAAGGAGGGAAATTCGGAAAAGGAGGCTCTGGGGGTGATGATAAGCTTGATCAGGGGCTGAGGGAGGATGTAAGGGGTGCTTAGGAACAGATGGAAGGCATGAGGGAGGACTTGAGAATCAGAAATGAGAAATGGGAAAAGGAGGTGAAAGGGCTGAGGGAGAGAGTAGAAAGCTTAGAGAGGGAATGGAAAGAAAAAGAAGTTAAAATAAATCAGATGGAAGGGGAAATTAGGGTGCGGAAGGAAAGGACGGAAAAAATGTTTGAGAAGGTGGAGGGCAGGACGGAAATGAAAGTAGGAGACGGAGTTGGGGGGAGCGAGATTGAAGGTATTTGGGAGATAGAAAATATGATAGAATAGAAAGTGGGAGAGCGTAGGAGTGAAAAGGACGAGAGGGTGAATAGGGAAAGATTAAGGGCAATGGAGTTGAGAATGGAGATAAAAGAGAAGGCAGACAGGAGGAATAATATTGTGATAAGAGGGTTGAAGCTGAAGAGCGGGGAAGAAGGGGAGGGCGTGGAAGCGCTGCTACAGAGCATAGGGTGTGTTGAAGACAATATAGGGAAAGTTAAGTTGGAGGGGTTGAAAGGACAAGGAAGTTGCGGTTGTGGAGTTGGAGAGCTGGGAAGAAAAGTTGGGGGTAATGCGGAAGAAGAATAGGATAAAGGATAAAGGATAAGGGTGTTTCCATCAATCACGATCTAACGAAAAAGGAAAGGGATTTGCAAAGAATGCTGAACGATAGGGCTAGAAGGGAGAGGAGTGAAGGGAGATCGGCGAAGGCAGGATATCGGAAAATAAAAGTAGACGAGAAAATGTGGGTGTGGGATGAGGAGAAAGAGGTATTGAAGGAAGTGCAGGGGAATTTTTTTCGTAGGAAGTAGGGGGGGGGGGGGTAATGCAGGATAGAGGAGTAGTGAAGTTGCTGTACTGGAATATAGCAGGGATAAAGAAGAAGGATGAGGAGTTCTGGAGGTGTATCCAGGATTTGATGTCGTAGGACTGGTAGAGACGTGGGTAGGAAGAAAGGAATGGGATCGGATAGAACCAAAGCTGCCAAGGGGGTATAGGTGGAGACTCCAGGAGGCGGTCCGAGTGAAGAAGAAAGGAAGGGCTAGTGGGGGAATTATAACGGGGGTTAGATATGGATTAGAGGAAGAAGTTTATAGAGAGGAAGAGGGTGAGGGAGTGCAAATGAGGGAAGTAAAAATAGGAAGGGTAGCATGTAAGTTTGTGACAGTGTACAATAAGGATGGGATGGAAATAAATAAAGAAAGGGTGGAAGACTTGCTAGGCGAAAGAGAGGAGGGTATGGTGGTACTGGGTGGGGATTTTAATGCGAGGATGGGAAGGGAAGGGGACCTTTACAGGGAAGAGGAGAGCTTCGAAAGGAAATCAAAGGATAAGATAATAAATAAGGAGGGGGAGATTCTAAGGGACTGGATGGAGGATAGAGGCTGGGCAATGGCGAACGGTATGGCAACTGGGGACGAAGAGGGAGAATACATATACGTAAGTAAGGTGGGGATATCGGTGATAGACTATGTGGTCATGAATATGCAAGGATGGGAGGAGACGGAAAAATTCGCAGTAGAGGGGAGGATGGCATCAGACCAGCAGCCATGAATTCTATGGATAAGAGGAGAGGGTGACGGAAGACAAGGTGGGCAAGAATCCTTGATAGGGGTGAGGGTGACCTGGACGAAGAAGGCGATAGAGATGTATCAGGAGCAGCTAGGAAAGGTAGGCTTTGAAGGGGAGTCGGTGGAAGAGATATGGGAGGATCTGAAAGAGAAGGTGAAAGAGTATGTGCAAAAGAAGGTATTTAGAAAGAAGAAGATAGGAATGGTGAAGCCGTGGTGGGATAGGGAATGTAAAAAGATGAAAAGGAAGGTGAAGAGGAAGTACAAGAAGTGGAGAGAGGGTGATGTGAAAAGGGAGGAGTACGTAGAAATGAGGAAGGGGTTTAAATTGATGTGTAAGAAAAAAGAACAGGAAAAGGAGAAAGATCTGGAAGAGGAGTTAGGAACTGTTCAGACATAGGAGGACGTCTGGAAGATAATAAATAGGTTTAGGAAGCGTAGTGTGGGGGTTAGCGAGAAGATAGGGAGTGAGGAGTGGAGGGAGTTTTTTAAAAGATCGTTTCAGGGCTCAGATTCAAGGAAGATGGATGGTGGGAGTAGAAGAACGGGGGAGGCAGAGATGGAGGAGTTGAACAACGAGGAGATAGAGAAACAGATAAGGAAGTTGAGTAGGTCAAAAGCAGTAGGGCTGGACGCGGTAGAGAACGAAGCATGGCTGTTTAGTACACAAGAGGTTAGGGAGAGGCTGAAGGAGGTAGTGAAGAAAGTATGGAGGAGGAAGGATTCACAGGAGAGTGGAGAGGAGGGTTCATAGTTCCACTGTATAAGAAAGGAGATAAGGATAGACAGGAAAATTATAGAGGGATTGCGCTAATGAATACGGCGTGTAAAGTATCCGCAATAGTGGTGGCAGAGAGACTGTGGAAGGATGTCAAGGGGAAAGGAATATTGCCGGAGACGCAGGCAGGCTTTAGGGTGGGTAGGAGTACTACCGACAATATCTACGTTCTGCAGCACGTGGTGGATAGAGAATTAGCGAAGATGAGGACAAGAGTGTACACGTTTTTTGTGGAACTCAAAAGGCGCGTTTTCTTCGGTTGATAGCGGGAGGTTGTGGGGGCGATGGAGGCTTGGGGAGTGGAGAGAGGCCTGATCGAGAAGGTGAGGGAGACATATGAAGTGACCAAAGACAAGGTAAGAGGAGGGGAGGGGATTTCGGAGGGATTCTGGATGGATAGGGGCTTAAGGCAAGGGTGTCCACTTAGCTCAACGCATTTTGCGATTTTAATTGCGTATATGGAAAGTAAGCTGCAGGCCGGGGTGGTAGGAGGAGTCAGGATGGGAGGGGTTAGAATTTGGTCACTAGCGTATGCAGATGACATAGTGTTGCTGGCAAGTAGCGAGGAGGCCTCAAAGGAGATGATGAGGAGGTTGAGAAGATACCTGGATAAGAAGGGGCTTAGAGCTGAATGCGGAAAAGTCTAAGGTTATGGTGTTCAGAAAAGGAGGGGGAAGGATTAAGGGAGGGGAGTAGAAGTGGAAGGGAAAGGAGGTTCAGGACGTGAAAGAGTTTTGATACCTGGGCTTCGTGTTTCGGAGGAATGGGGGAGTGGATGGTCACATACAAGAGAGTGTGCTATTGTATGGAGTAGAGGTTTGGGGGTGGAAGGAAAATCAAGAGGTAATAGAACGCATGAGAGGTATGTAAAGTGGATCCTGAGGTTGGCAAGGGACACGCCTAATTATATTGTCAGGAGGGAGACGAGTAGAACGAATATGGGTATTCTAGCGGGTAGTCGCGCGTGTAAATATGAGGAGAAATTTTTGGAAGAGGGAGGAAGTAGGCTGGTTCGGGAGTGTTGGTGGGAGAAGGAGAACAGGAGAGGGGATGGGAAGATGGAGGTTGAGAGGGAAAGGTACTTTAGAACGAATGGACTGCAGATGGATGAAGTGAGAAGGATACACGAGAAAGGGAGGAAGGTATATGAGTTTGTTAAGAAAAACGGCATGGAGAGAGAGAAAACAGAAGGGGAAGAGAGAATAAGAGAGTCAAGGTTTAATGGAAACTAAGTGTGGATAATGCCAAGGGCAAGAGCGCAACATCTATGTGAGAAAGGAGAGAACGGAAGTTAGGAGCTTATTGCGAGAATGAGGTGTGA
Organism: Andricus quercusramuli; assembly: GCA_932178445.1. NCBI lineage: Eukaryota > Metazoa > Arthropoda > Insecta > Hymenoptera > Cynipidae > Andricus > Andricus quercusramuli. Next base: position 210,476 of record CAKNXH010001880.1, on the reverse strand, counting down.
GTCCATGGAGGGTTTTAATAGGTTCTGGCTCTCTCGGGAGAAGAGTATGTGTGAACTGTATGGGAAGGGGGATGCAAGAGTGGAGCACTGGTTGGAGGAGTGCGTAGAGGTGGAAAGGAGTGGGATGAGCATGGAGGTAATTATGCATGGGTAGAGGGAGTGTTGGGTAAGATGGAGAAGAAGAGAAGGAAGGAGGAAAAGGAATGGAGAAGGAAAGATTGTAAATAGTAGAGGAAGTAGATATAAGTAAGCTATAAATATTGTAAATAGTAGATGAGTAGTAGGTATTAGCCACGAAATCAGAGGTTGGCAATGCGAGGCAATGCGAGAAAGTAGGGACATGCAAGCGAAGCGAGGAAGGCAAGGCGATAAGAGCGTGCGGTCTTAGAGATAAGGTATGGATGGATGTAATATTTTAAGGGTTAGTTTCAAGAAGATTCTGTAAAAAGTGGAAGTATAAGCAAGTCAGTTTTTCAAGGCTAGCAGGCTGAAAAGTAAACCTTGCCTTGCCTTGCAATTTGTCCATTGTTTTAACCTGAAGATATTTAGAGGAAAGAACCTAAGCTATTCTCAAAGGCTGATGAAAATGATTTAATTTTAATTTTAATTACTTTAGAAGAATTCTAATGCTCCCAGTGCTTCGATTTCATAGTTAAGTAGGCTAGAGCGAGGACAAAAGTGCCGAGGGGAAAAAGTGGCACATACCATCACACAAAAGAGAATAATTTGTTTCTCGACCTGACATTTTCCGTCGATCACTTGAATCACCATGAATTCCTGATGGTCATTGGCAGCCGCTAAAAGCTGTTTTTGTGATCGTGGCTAAGGTTAAGTGCTTTTCTTGAGCAAAAAGTATTTCTACCGTCACCGTTTCTTTTTGGTACCAACACTTACTCTGACGTGCTATTGTCATGAAGTAGGTATATTTGATGCGTGATTATGTTAATTGAAAATTATGGGAATGTGGGGGGGGGGAGTAAAAAGTGCCTATTGACACTTTTTACCCCAGAACTTGGATGGAATTAGGCTATTTTACAATCACTAGCTGTCGAAAAAAATTTGATTATCGTCTGCCTGTTGTGAAGCCTATTCTGAAAGAATCCCAGGCGAGCAATGGATCCAGCGTCACGTATGAAAAAACTGGGCTCATGAAAAAATTGCTGTGGACTGGCAATCGAAAATCCGTCTGTATAATTGCGCACGTGATGATGACTAAGTTGTCTAAGCATTCATGTTATTTTGCTTCTATGCACTGTGAGTTCCTTCCATGCAACTTAAAATAAAATATTCTGCCCGCCACGCGGACACATTCCAGTCGCGCGCCTAGGGCGCGCGTCGGTCTGATATTGCGCTTCGCGCTCGATAATGGGTGACCTCGCGCTTCGCGTTCGGATATTTATTCTTTGCACTTGGAATGCTTGAATGAGACTTTATCAAAAACATCTTATTTAGGTCCCAGTATTTGTATGTATCTTCATAATCTGAATTTTCTACGTAATTGAGTATGGTTAAAAATTAAATTTCTCAAAACTCTCTAGGCTTTGGGGTACACATTCTCATCGCTACACTCACGCTACAAGCTCTATTTCTAATACTTTCTTAATCATGAATGATGAGAACGTAATAAATTATAACAAATTTGTATCTCCTTTAAGGGTTAACAACTTTTGCCTATCATTTTTTTCTACCTTCTTGTCGTTTTTCCACCAATTTTTCATTTTCATTTTTAATGTTATTTTTTACGATTAAACCTAAGTCTAAGAATGTAAATATTTCGTTTTATTTATGTTGGTACTTTTTATCCCACGTCCTACCCTATTCAATATTCAATTGAAAATTTTTCAGGAATAAAAGGTTTAATTTTTCCTATTTGGTACAATTTTTGGTAACAGAGAAATGACCAGAAAAATTGTTTTTGTTTGTAGAGGCCACGCTGGTCCCCAGCCCACTTCTGTGGATCCGCGCCTTTTTACATTTTCCAACATAAAATTTGAAGTTATTTTAGATGTGAAAACTTAACTCTTCTAAAATGTGATTCAATTTTATGTTGTAGTTTTAAAACTGTTTCAACATAAACCCATTCTAACATGAAACAGTGACTTAAAATCTGAATTAAAGAATTTGATATTTCAATCAACATTCAACGAAAACTTGGAAGTTAGAAACCTTCCCAATTTAGAATTTACGTATGAATTTCTATAAAAATAATAATTGTAAACATAAGCTAATGCTTCGCTACTGCCTACTACTATGAGTCTACTGATAATCTTAGCAGAGTCGCCGCAAACATGTCTCTTATGAGTAAATAACATAACTGAAAAGTTGCTTATAAATTTGCTCATAGTAATTAAGTTGAATATAAATAGAATTACTCATGGTGTATTTATATAGTTAAAATAATTCTGGCCAATAGTGAGTTTATTTCAACATGTTTTGTTGAGATAAAAACTCATATCGCTAAAATGTTACATTCGGTCACTACTTGTTTATATATTATACTGCAAAATAAACTTAAAAATCCCAAACCTCTCTTGAAAATGCCGGTATTTTCATTCTTACTATCGCGTTCTCTAAACTAATGGGGTGGGGCACAAACTCGGCAATTTAAGGGCTCTCAAATATATATTTCACCGTGGAAATATATAATATAATGTATAATAATAATATAATATATAATAAATATATAATAATATGTAAAATAGGTTATTAAAAAATATTTTAAACATTAAGAGTTTTTCAAACTTTTGAAGCAATAATTAATAGTTTCGAATTGAAAGCGCTTGAAATTAAAGACAAATATTGACATATTTTCAATCGGAAACCTTCCAATTCAAAGAAATTTAGATTTGGTACAGTTTTAAAAAATATCGATATTTTGAATGGAATGAAAAGGAATGGAACTTGTATCCTTTCTAATTGAGAACGCTTAAAATTGATTAATTTGTATTTAAAGGTCTTCAAATTGAACAATTTTATTTTTAATTGAAGAATCTCGAAATTGAATAGTTTCAAATAAGACTTTGAAAAAGGGACAATTTCAAAACGTTAAAAAATGTTCATTTTTGTATAAGTACTTTGAAAATCGGATCATTTCAAATTGAATTGTATTATTTGTAATTTAAAGCGTTCAACAATGAATAATTTAAAATTTGGAAGTTTTTGAATTCAAATAATTTTCAATTAAAAGCGATTAAAATTTGACAATTTGAAATTGAAAATAAATTTGAATGTTTTGAAGTCAATATTTTCAAAATTAGAGAATTTTATATTGTTATTACATAAGAAAATCATAATTCAAAATCAAAATTGATCAAAACTTTTTTCTAAGGTCAAAAAATGAATTCAACGTCATTTTCACCGTTCAAAATGGAAAAACTTGCAATTATTATGAACCGTTAAAATTGAATTAATTTTAAAAAACGTTCAAAATAAAAAGTAATTTTAAACGACAAACGTTCAAACTGAGAAATTTCTGCTGTGGAATATTGAAAATTAAGTGAATCCGAACTTCATTTAAAACTGAAAAGAATTGTAGGCACAAATAATTAAGATTTTGGAACCTTTTTATACTCAGCCCCTTTACAGTTTCTATTCTTTCAAGTAAATTTAAATCGTTTAAAAATTAGTAATTTTCGAATTGGTTATTATACCTTTTAAAATTGAATAATTTTAATTTCAATTACAAAATTAAAACTTATGAAAGGGAAAATGGAAATTTAGCGTACAAAATGAAAATTCATGACTTTATAATTGTAACCATTCAAAACTAAAGAAATTATTCAATTACTGAGGTATTAATTTCAGATAGATTAATTCAAGATTTAATTTTGATCTATTTTGATCTTTAAAGGAAACAATTTTAAACTTTTTCATTTCAACTCGTTTAATTGTCATCACTTCATTCAGAATTATTGTTCATTCTTGAAATTTGCTAATGAAATATTTTAAGATATTACACTGAAAACTAGTATTAAAAAAAAGAACACATACAAATATTGCTATATATTCCAATGTTTGGAATTGCAGAATTTTAAGCTTTTTCATTCAAAATTGTTTTTTTTTTTCAAGTTGTGTTTGTAATATTCAATACTTTAGAACATTTAAAAATAAAAAATAATTTAATTCTCAATGCCTGGTTGCAAAATCTTTTCATTCTGAAAGTTTGAATTTTAGAAATTATGGACTTAATTATTCATTTTTTTGAATTTATTATGGAGGCATTTCATTCAACATTGTTTAAATACAAATCCTTTAAACTAAAAATTGTGCATGTATAAAGTCTTTTATTTTGATAATCTACGAGGTCAAAGCATTAAAAAAAACCAGACAATTCTGTACGTTCAAAATTGAAACCAAACAATTTATAATATTTAAATTTCAAATTATTAAATTAAAAACTGACTATCGAGGCTTTTAATATGAAACAGTGCAATTTTTCTAATTGCGCATGCGAAACTATAATTTTAAATTGAAATTATAGAAATTTGAAGGATAGTAAATATATTAATAATAAGTATAATATCACCTAGTATCAAGTGACATTCAATGTGATTACATAGATTCTTTTGCCGAAAACTATATGATTTCTGTAAAAAAAAATCACTGTCATTTTCAGCATTTGAGATGGAAGAATTTTAAATATATTATGATCCTCCTAATTTTGATTATTCTAAAAAATTCAAATATTATATGTTTTCTAGTTGGAAACTTTAAAAATTCATGAATTCAAACTTGAAGCGTTATAAATTAAGGGTGGGAAAACAATGTTATAACATTGTTTTCCCACTATACATACATAATAAATAATGTAATGGAATAATGGAAAATCCCAGATTTTCCTGTGAGGATAAAAAAGCTCGGGGTTTTCTACGATGTGAATTTTTTGAAAGTGTATTAAAATATATAATTCTATAAATTATAAGTATGATAAATTACAATACAGAGTGTAATATTATGAGACAACTTATTTTATTCAGATATATATACTGTTAGAAAATTATTGCTGAAAAAAAATCATTTGATTTTAAAAATCTGGCTAATGGTATGTAATATCCGCAATATTGACAAAGTTTATCTAACCTTCATATATGTGTCCTGAGTTTCATAATAATCTTTATAATTGTTCAAATATAATCATGCAAACATTGAGAGAAATTGATAAAGAGGTCCATGAGAAGAACATCAGATACAAAATTTTATTAAAATCGCTTAAAAATGATGAAAATCTTAGTGAAAATATGTGCAATTATTTAGGGTTGTATATGTAATATTAATATGAAGAAATTTATAGAAATGGGAGATGTGATTAATGGATCCAAATAGAAAAACAAGAATTATTTACAAAATTAGTTTTTTATCTCCAGATTTATAGGGTTGTCTAAAGCCATTTTTTAAATTCTTTGACCTTAATTATCTCGATTTTAATTTGTAATATTATAATTTTTTCATTGTCAGATATTAGCGTAAGTTTCATTGTAATATATTGAAAATGATAGAAAATTTGATTGAATTCTACATCGCAATACTCTACACACAATAATGCGAAACAAATTGAAAAAGCATTGCAGTGTAGAGTTTTGCTGTATAGAACATATTTTCAACTCATTTTTGTGTGTAGAGTTTTAAAATTATTTTTAAATGAATTATATAAGTAGAGGGAGTGCGTAAAGGGAAGTGATGAGTTGAAATTGCAAATTTTCTTGTAAGCAATTCAAGGATTCAGGTATCCAAGTCTCTAAAGAGTCATTTTTGAGGCAACCTTAGAAAATTTCAGTATATTCTAGTACAATAGTTCCTCTTTTATATTCTTCAACTCAAAATTGTTGAATATTTCTTTTATATAGCATATAATAGAATTTATAGAAAACAATTATTCAATTAGTATCAAAATTTGTATACGTAGTGAAATATTAGGATGGTATTTAATTTTTGAAAGCTGATACGGGTGATTGCCAAAATTTTGACCGTTTTATTAGACAATTAAATTTTCGAAAACTCGAATTTTTTTAACTAAAGATCAGTGGCAGACTGGCATGTATTGGTAGCCAGGAAACCTAGGCTCCGCCCCCTTCGTTAGGCACCCTTAAAATGTAAAGGCGCCCCAACAAGATTATTCTTTTAATCAAAGTAATTATATATTTTAGATTACAAAGAAAGGAGAGAAAATTATATCGAATAATATCCAGGATTTGCGCGTGAACTGCTAGTATTACTAGGACAATAATATAGTTTTCTCTAATTTCTTTTTACATTTTCTCTAAAATATATTTCCGCCTAAAAAATATCATGTACATATTTTCTGAGTAAATGAATACGTTGTACATTTTCGATTGCAAAGAAAAAAGTGAAAAGAATATTCTTGTCTTATTTTATAAGTATGTTCATAATCGCATAGTGTCTCAGAATTGAATATTGCTCAAAATCTTTGCGATTTATGAAGTTTCTAAAGTAAATAAACAAGATTCGTCATCACATAAAAAATCATAATTTTTTTCGTCGCATAATTTTTTAATTTTCGAATGTGACAAAAATCGTTAGATCCCCTTTTGCAGTAACTCGATGTTTGTTGTTTTTCTATCAATTTATGTAATTTTTTCCAAACCAATAAGTAATAAGTAAAGTTTGTGGAACTTTATGGACAATTTAAAAAATATGTACATATATTCAAAGTCTGAGGATTTTCCAGCAAAATCATCTTTTTGAAATATTTCGTTCAACTTATCACTAAATCTAGTAAATTGTTCCTAAAAAGCTTTTGAGTTTATAACATCAAGAGCCACGAATAAATATTACGTGATTGCTAAATACCTATTTATAAAAAAATTTTACCCGTGGAATGAAAATTTTGACGAAGATAAGAATAAGAGATTCGTCGCATGCGTTAATTTCTTATCATATAATCATTGTTTGAATGAATAAATATTTAACGTTCATATCAATGAAGTTAAAAAATAATTTGTTTCCCTAATTTCGACCTGTAGAAGAGAAAATTTCTTTTATTAATATTAAAAGACTTCTTATAATATTAATCAAAGAAATTTTCTCTTCTACAGGTCGAAATTAGGGAAAACATTATTTTTTAACTTAAATTATGTCTTCCCCTCCCCCTCAGAAAATATTTGTTTTAATGGAAAAATTTTTCTCCATAATTTGCCATCTATAATAGTACTAATAGCATCTAATAATATAATAGCATCTAGTACTTAATAATATCTAATAGCCGAAACCTTACTCTGATCAGAAGACATCAGAAATAATGCCCCATACATAAACTCCTTTAACATTTTAAAAATCTAACTAATAACTGGTAGATTTATTAAGATTAAGATTTCTTAATTATGAAATTTTATCTCAACAATCAAGCAATATTTATTCATGTTCTTGGTCCAGATTTAAAGAGAAAGATTTGTACTTGATTTTATGAATTTTACAAATGTTTCCGAATAATTTTCTAGATTTGGGGATGAGTGAAGCATGCATTTTCAAATGGTCAATATAACTGTAACAAAACCAGTGTATGAATAACTTGAATAAATAAATTCAGTGTGAGGTACTTTTAACCATTTCTTTTGAACCTTCATTTGTATTAAAAATATTTTCTAAAAATCTTGGTAACACAAAATCACTATCAATTATTATTTAATTTATATTTAAGGGATTTCAAACGATTACTACATATGTCATTGTATTGATACGATTATACATTTACGCATTTTTAATTATCCTAAAGAATTTGTGGACATTTCTATCATTCTAAGGAAAGTCAAGAAATTTTCTATCATTTTCAAAAATTCGAGGCACTAGAAAGATTTTTACAAGATTTAAGGCAATTAATTATTACAAAGGTTTTAGTCAATTTCACAATCTTCAAGGAATTCAAATGGATCTCTAGAGAACATGAGGGAATACATTTAATTTGTTTATTCAAATGAGGAGTGAGTAGCCGAATTACCAATGTATGAAGGAATTAATTTTAACTGATTTTAAAGATTTTTATGAATTTGAAAAAAATTGGATATGTCCTTTCACCACAATGTCCGGTAGAATTCTAAAGATTTTTTAAGCTAGTAAAACATGTTTTCAGCAAAATGGTACTTGCTCGGTTATGCCACTACACCCTATAATTATTTAAATGTCTATTAAGATTTTGTTCACACTCTGCAAAATAAAACAAATTATTTGTACATCTTCAAGATGAATTTTTGACAATTTTTTGAATAGTTTAAAACTCATTTTTGATATTCATTCAAAATACTTTTTCAAAGTACAGAATCATTAAAAAATTTTCCTGAGAATCCTTAGAAATTTTTCTTTTATTATCTTGATACCACTGAAACCCCTTAAAAAGTATCAGCATTTCATTTTAAAATGCAAAATCTACATTTCATTTAAAATTTTTAGATATCTTTTCAAATTGAAAATTGGCTTCGGGATTTGTTAAAAACTTCAGAATATTTTTGAAAATTATTTAACTTTTCATAATATATTGAACATTTTTTTTTAATTAAAAAAATTGCCTTCAAATCTTCCTGATTTTTCAGAAGGTCCGGGCAGATTTTTGTTAGTAATTAGCAGTCTTGGCACCCCAAAGGATTCTTTCCGTACCGCGCCCTCAGATATTCAGTCCGCCACTGATAACTTTAGTTTTAAGTGCTCAAAAAATATTCTATTTCAGAATTGCGCATTTAAAGCTATACTTTTAAATTTAAAACATTGAAATTTCAAGGATGGTACAAATTATTATGAGATATCATATCATGTAGTATCAAATGACATTCAAAAAGTTTGGATAGATTTTAGTATTGAAAAATGAGATTTATGTAAAAAGAACCTTCAATGTCATTTTCAGTGAAAATTGAAGATTTTTAATCATTGTAAACTTTCAAACTTGAATCATTCTAAAAAAACGTTAAACTGACAGGACAGAAAGAGCCGCGAAAAGAAAGCAAAACATAAGAGCTTCAATGTGGACAAGATGAATGAATGAATTTGGAGATTATTAGGATCTCATGTACATGTTACATGAGATTATTTTTAAAAAACGCAAAAACGAGAAGCAATTCATTGTTCAAAATTGTTCCACTCACTGAAATCTGTGAAAATATACCCTTACCGAATATTTATCTTGTGTATTTTAACATATTTCCCAAAAAATAGAAAAAATAGAACTAACAGAAATCGACTAAAATAGCTTCTATTATTTAGTTCTATTATTATATAATTCTATTATTTTCAATGTTTGTTTCTAGTTCAGTAACAATGTTAAAGTAAAAGCTATTTTAGTCTATTCTTACCTTTTTCTTCCTCGTAGAGGAAGCTTTGTAATGGCAATGGTGTGGATGTCACACTTTTTTGTGAACACGATAAGTTGGAAACGGTTGCAGATGAATATTGATGAAATTTGGAGGGCCACTAATATCTTGAAACTGATCGAAAGATTTCTGAAAATATTTATTGCTTTTTTTAGCATTCAATAATATTTAAAACTTTTTTCATTAACATAATTCAAAGTTGATGCAAGAATATAAAAGATTCCTTGGTTCAAGATGAATCGATTGACCTATAATAGTAATACATTTTACTGGAGAGTAAGGAAGCTATGGTGATGCATGATATTTGAAAATACGGTTTTTTATAGTAAATCTTTTTTCTTCAAAATAATTCAACGTTGATGCAAGAACGGAAAAGATTCCTTGACTCGAGGCAAATCGATTGATTTATAATATTAATACAGTTTATTGAAGATTAAGGAAGATATGCTCATTTATAATATTTAAATCATATGTTTCAAACAGAAAAACATTTTTCATCGATATAATTTAAAGTTGACGCATGAATAGACCAGACTTTTTTATCATAAATTTTCAAATAGAGTAATTCTGACAATTTTTGTAAAGAAATCATAAAGGTGGAAAGGGATAGTGTGCGAAAGAACTTTTCCCTTCCTTTTCTAGCTCGAAAAATTATCATTTTGAATACAAAATTCGATTTGTCTGATTTGTCTTTGTATTAAAAAAAAATTGTGTATTATTTTGTAATTTTGTATTTTTTGTAAATTTCTATTTTTAAATTGATAAAAATGAAGACTTTGGTTTATCTATTATTGAAAAAAAAAAGAATAATGCTTCCTCTATGAAGAAGCAAATACATTTGCTAACGAGAAGCCAAGTGCTCGTGAAATGAGAACCATATAATTATAAATACAAACAAAGTGGAAACACTCGAGATAGAATTCACAGCTAGTTTTCTTTAATTTGTTAAAACACACTTTATAAACATCTAGTAAGGGTATTATAGATTTCAGGACGTAAAACAATTTTGAATTATGAATTACTATTTATATTTTGCATGGTTTTCGAGAAAAATAAGATTTTTAATCATTAAAAATTATGTTTCTTCAATTTTAGAAATAAAAACCAATTTTTCTTTACTTTAAAATTTAGGAACCCTGATATTCTTATGGAACATATGTTTTGTATTATTATCTCCAAAACATGTACAAAAGAGGAACTGGATGTACAAGCAATTTTGGATTGAACTTAATCGAAGTTCGCCGTGTATGTATGTACATGGTATATATATATATATATATATATATATAATCTTTCAAATATATTAATATTTTTTATAATTTTTCTCTATTTCCCAGTAAAAAATAAAAATTGATAGATATAGGTAGATTCGCGCCTGAATGTAAACGTCTTTAAATTCGAAGGCTTTTAAATTAGAGAGAGGAAAGATGTATATTTTGGACAATACTAAAATTTAAATAAAACAATAAAAGTGTTAAAATTCTAGTGTTAGCATTGAACGATATTTCTAAAAACAAAATTTACAGTTTGTACACATAATTTTTTCATTCAAAACATCCATAATTTTTTTTAATGATAAATCTCCAAGGTCTAGATTTCTAGAGGAATTAGGCAACACTTGAACAAACTGCTGCAATCTAATTATTTAGACATTCGCCGTTTAAAAAAATTCCATTAGGAGATAATGGAAAAACTGTGCAAATAATGAATAAACATTTTTTTTGTCATAACACAAGCTCAATTAGACCACAATAACAAGAATTTACGATCAAGGTACACATGATATTTAATTTAAGGTAAAAAGTTACAGGTTTTAATTTTTAAATTTAAACTTAAAATTAGTTTTAGTCTTATGTTATTATGAATTGGAATAATTTGAATTGCATTTATAATTTATAAAATTAACATTTTTGTGAACAAATTATTCCAGATCTCCTGGAGTTATAAAAAAATTATTTTCTCTGCCTATTATAGTTCACATAAAATTCGTAATTAATTATGCAAAGACGGTGGATCCTTCTGTTTCCAGAAATACGTTAAAATCCCCTCTTTTCAGAAAGTTGATTATAAATTCTGAATATCAATTCGAGGAGGTTATTGATCTCTTTTTAAAATTTGGTATAGTTAGGAATTTACAAATAAACTCGAAACAAGTATCACCCGCCTCTAGGCCATCTTCACACTCAAATGGAATTTCTAACAGGACTTTTTTAAAATAAAAACCTGTAGGACTCGTTCCGGACGAAATGTAGAAGTTATTCAAGGTGAATAAAAGATTCGGATCTTGGCTTCCAAACTAGATGCATAAGTTTAAAGCAAAATGGAGCTTCCTTAAATTATATATATGTATTATATTTTATATTATATTATGATCGCCTAGACTAATTGGATGTCATTAAAAATGTAAACTGTTTTTTCAGTCTGTACACATTTTATTCAGTATAAAAAAATACAGATTCTTTTGTTGATTTAATAAATCACAGGTTACTTAACCGAGAATACAATTGTTTATTGACGGCATTCACGCAACACATTTTCCCTGATGCTGCAAACACCACTCAGGTTGAAGACTATCAGCCTTGATTCCTTTTTGAACTAATCTTTCACGGTGTCTCAAAAGTCTCTGTTCTGCATCTCTCCAGCTGGATTTTGGATTTGACCAAAGTCTTTCAGCCATAGCAGCAGCTCTGGGCCAAAATTTCATATCCACTGATGAACTGTCCACTTGCTCTGACCATAAAGCTGCCTCAGCTCCTGAAATTAAAATTTTATTAAATTTCTCCTTTAATTTAATGATGACAATAATCAAGACTTCAGGAACGAGATTTTTTTAATTCTATTTTTGATTCTAGTGATTCAACACGCGTCTCAAATTCCATAGGCTCTAGAATTATTCATCAGTATGCATTCGCTTCCTTATTAGCGGTAAATGATCTGTTCTTTAAAATAGAGGACTATTAGAAAGAGATAATTTCGAATAAACTGTAGATGTTGATACTTTTTATTTTATTATAGTTTTCTTATAATTTATTTCCAATTCAAAAGGTTGAAACTGAAATTTAAATTCCGAATGCCATTAATACCTAACTGAAAGACAAATTATTACATAGAGAGCAAGTTTAAAATAAGTTTTCAAACTAAATATTCCAACTCAATAAAATTGATTGGGCTCAAAATTACCTAGAACTAATTTCTGCTTCTCGTCTCCAATTTTTTGTTGAGCAATGATATCATAAGGTGAATTTTCATAAATCAATTGCCAGCCTTTATATGGTGAACACCAATTATTACCTTCTCCAACCCAGGCTCCAAATCTAAATTAAAAAAAAAACGTATTGAAATGTACAAATTCGAAAGCCTCTTTTCACATTTTTCAACCAAACCTTACCCGCAATCTAAGTATAGAGCGTCGTAATTAGAAAAGATCACTCGAAGATTCTTATTCAGCACTCTCTTAATAGTCTCATCATCAGACGAAGTCCAGATTTGTACAATATATTTTTTTGGGTCCAAGTAATCAATATTTTTTTCACTCGTCAAATCACTTGTCCAGAGAATAGCCGGGATTGCTTTCCCACCATTGGCCTTCGTGACTAAATTGTAGGCCCGATCTTGGAAATGCTTCCAGAGTTTGGAATAAGTTTCTGTATCTGGATCCAAGCCGTGGTTTTTGATCCAATTTTGAATAGAAGAGGAAGAATTCCAACAACTTGTACTAATTTCATCCCCACCCATATGAAAAAGATCGGGACGGAAATCGTCAATAAAATCCTGGTAAAGTCCTTCAAGAACTTCGTACACCCTCTCGCTGGTAGGGTTCAATTGTCCGCAAGGAGGCTCGACACAATACGAGCCCCAAGGATCTGCATTGTAGCAGACAACTGAATCACCTCCAACCTATTGATATAAATGTATGATAAAGTTGTTGTTTCTTAATTAAAAAAAAATCCTTAAATAATAAATCTTACCCATTGCCAGCCATTGCCCACGTGGGCAGGAGCGTCGAATTCTGGCAAAACTCTGACACCATTCAGAAGTCCAAAATCTACAATTTCTTGAATATCAGCTTCGGTGTAAACTTTTTGTGGGGAGTAGGCTCCATATTCTGAAAATTTGGGCCAAGTTTTGCTGAAGAAAGGAAAACTATGTGTATCTGTAATGTGCCAGTGGAAGGTATTTAATTTCGACATAGACATTCCGGTGATAGTTCGCAAAATCGAAGCTTTATCCATAAAATTTCGAGCCGTATCGAGCAAAAGTCCTCGATAGGGAAATACTGGTCCATCCTCAATGTGAACTTCTTTTACAATATGAATTTCATCTCGAAGATCATCCAAAACTATCAATTGTGAGAGGGTCTCTAAACCATAACGTGCACCAAAGTAGTTTTGTGCAGTTATCGTCGCATCTACCTGGAAAATTGAAAATTACCTCCAAGTCAGGCAAAAGAAATTCTTTGAGAATTGTTCTATATGAAATTTTTACAATTGAATATTCACCTTGCCGTTTTTGTTTTGAGTTAAACGTAAAGTATAATTTTCATTCGTTTCGAGGGTCCTAAAGATGTCATCAGATTCGATCACAAAGTCAATGACCAAAGCGCTGCCGGCTGTTTGAGATTTTGTTGCACCAAAACTTCGAACATTTTCCTTCAATTTTTCGATATTTCTTTGCAAAAGATTACCAGCTTGGGTACTTGATTTAATTCCAGAAAATTGTATTTTTTGCGGGTTTAAATGGACTGTTAGATTATCGATGGAATAGTGTTTTGTGGGCTTTGGCCAAAGGGTACCAGAGTCACCACAAAATAATTGGCAAACGGGGAGAGATTGTGGTAGAGTGACATTCGATGTGATTTGTAATTTTTGACATAATCCTGCCTTGCACTCATAATGCCATGGGGAACTTGAAAAAACATATTAAAGATAAATCATAATGATAGTTTATACTTCTATGTTATATAGAAGTATTTATTTTTGAAATTTATATACAAATATTTTTTCTCGGCACTGACATGAACGTGTGTCAAGGAATTTCATTAAAAATAATCACCCTTCGGGGCATTTTTGAAAATCTCATCTTTTTCCAAAGAAATCTAAACATTTTTTTACTATGTCAATCCAAAATATCATTCTTCATAAATGCTTCAATGTGTAAAAAAAATGAAACAAACTTTTTATGGTATATTTAATTCTCTTTTCGAAAAGAACTCCGAAAAAAAGAATTTTGAATGTCATTCTAAAAAAATGATCTCACGAAGAAAAGTTTTTTATTCAAAATCGTAGATCTAAGGAAGATGAATTGTTTATGTTCAAGAATATTGATCAACGACTAACTCTTTCCTAGAATAATGCGCAAATTCAAATTTTTCAGAATTTTTACCATTTTCCGGAAAACAATTCCTCGTAGAAAAATAGGACCACCTTTTTTTAATTAAATTTTTTTAATACATTTTTAAATTAAGAAAATTTAATTTTTACCAGAATTACGAATTTTCATTGAATTTTGATGTAATGTTCAAATATTTCTGTCAATAACAGTTTGAAATCGGTCTTATGCAGAATTTTTCCCAAAAATTGAAGAAAAAAAACATACTAGAGTGTTTAGATCAAAGAATATTTTTGGTAATCTCAAAATAAAAATTCCAAAATACTTTTTGGATTTGAAATAGAATATATAACGTGACAAAAGGAGTTTTCCAAAGTCGTATTTATCAAAATTGGTATAATTCGAGTATAATCTCTCGAAAAAATTGTATACGATTTTTGCCGAGTCTCTGTATGTACATTTAACATTTTTATAAACGAAATAATAATATTTGAATAAAAAATATTCAGTCCCGTCGGCTACAGAAATTTATCATCAGTTTCCTAGATTTTTCCAGAATACTCATTATTTTTTTCAATAGAGTCTAGTCAATAGAAGTTCCGTAACATAATAATGAAATATGCCTCTATATCCCCTACAGGTACAGATAAAAGAATACGAAAATAAATAAGTTTGATAGGCAGGATTTTAAGTCTCGCCGCCGAAATAAAATGTATCAACATTTTCGTTCGAATGCTTTCTTTTAAATAGACATTTTTCCTATAAAATATGAACAAAATCTATTTCTTAAACTTTTCAAATGTTTATCACTGCCTCTAAAGTTACCAACGACGCTGGTACTTATGCTCTTATCTTTCAACTACGAATTCAAATTTTTAAAAATTATACAATTTTGAAAAATGCTTAAAGGGTGAAAAATGGCTCTTTTTTGCAAATCCTTTGGCACACGTTCATATGTATGATAGCAACAAAATATTATGAATCTTATACCTAATTTAGATAGCAAATTTGATGAACGACAGGAAAAAATGTATTTAAAAAATTTTCCTTTCTTATGTTTAATCTATTTTTATATAAATTACATTCTGAATATCAACTTAAAGATAAAACTTGAATAAAAAATACTAGCTTTTAAATTTATTTCTAATGGAAAATCCACATTTTTAATACAAAAATATTCCTATTAAATTTGATTCAAGTATAATGAAATGTTCCGCATTTGGAACGATTTGATCTTTATAATATCTACCTAACGATCTACTTTTTGGCTTTGGGTAATATATTCGAAGTCAACAATGAGTTGCTTTCACCTTTCACAAGAGAGAATAAATCACACCTTTGTGAATGAGTCAACGGTGCATCATAATACATCATAAGCATAAAAATACAAATTAATAATTTATAATTTACAAAAGACTTCAAAAAGTTCTTGATGCATTCTTGTTTAAGAATTCCAATATATCCCAGAAAACAAAATATTACAGAAATTCGAAAAATATTACATTCATAAAATTATTATATTCTTTAAAGATAATTTATTTCAATTGAAACAACTATTTTCAGCAACTTTCAAAGCAATATTACAAACTCATTTTATCCAAATATATTTTCGATTTTTAAATTCCAGTTTTTAAATGTGAATAATATTGTTTTTGAGATGGACAAGATTTAACGTTAGAATATTCATTATTCTCGCAGAAAAAATCCGTTAGAAACTACTTTTTCTTTAAAACAAAAAAATTGTATAAATAACAATCTATTTTTCAATAAATGTTGGAGATAGTTGGATTTAGTTAAGAATTCTTATCTAGATAATATTTTGTAATTAATATAATAATTATTCTTACCTTAAAGTTTCGGCTTTGTTTAAATAAAAACATTGTACGAGCACTGTAAATACAAAGATCATCCCACCTGAGATGATCGCCATCGCAACTGACTGGCGATTTATTCTTAGTCTTCTTTTTAAACGGGTGAACATTCTCCTCCCCCTCGTCTTAGAAGTTAGAATGGTGAAGGAGAGAGTAAAAGGGAGGGGATTCGTTGGTATACCAGATTAACACAAATAAGGTTTAATTTTTCTGTTTTATGCAAATCATTTATGATATATGACTGAACCCAAAGTAACTACCACAGCACCTATAATGAACGCAAATACAATTCCTGCGATAGAGAAGAATTTTAACACAGATAACGACAGTATTTTCAACAAATTTTTCAGGCAGTTGGATGATTAAGCAAAGAGTTCATTGTATTGGACAATATATGTCGTTGCCTTCATTCAAAATATTCACGTACGTTCTAATTTCGAATTGATTTCAAAAGTAAAAACGTTTTTACAAAATTTGAAACTGTATATTATATGTTATAATGATTATGCATTATGTATTATAACTATATTTTTAAGCTTCTACCAACAAAATGATCATTATGTTTCACAGGCAAGCTATTCAGTCTCGTCAGCGCCATAAAATGTTATCAACATTTTACGCACTTTTTTGAAGTGCAAGTTCAGTTCTGAGATTATTTTTATTTTAAGACTTTGAATAGAATTCTTTATTCTTAAAGCTTTCCATATTCAATTACTGTCCAATTTTTAAGATTTTAAAGAATTTTTAAGATAATTTTTAAGATATATGTATAGTATAAAGGTTGAAAGATAGTTTATTGCTTTTTTAATCAATAAAATAAAAATTGCCTAATGATGAAATAACTTTTACAAACAATTAATATCCATGGAGAAACTTATCAAATAGAAAAACAAATTTAAAAAATAGTTTCCACAAAAATGTTTTAAAAATGTCGTGCTTTTTAAAGAATAGATAATCGGGAAATGATTATTGGATATTTTGAAACAGTGTTTAAGATTATTCCATTTAAAAATGTATAGCAATTATACAATTCAAAATTGTTCAATTTTCAAATTAAATTAAATGTTATTGTTTGTGACTTATTAATTTATTTATAAATGTTTGAATAAAAATTATAATTGAAAATGTGTGAATTTTTATTTTTTAACTATCACTCAGAACGACAGTGTAGACTGTAAAATATAAGAGTGAATGAAAATGAAAAAGGGGGGAAAGTTGCTGTATTTTGTTACCCGCACAAATTCAGAAATAAATGCACCACCGCGGTTAAAGGTTTTATGATTTCCCCGAGAGCTTTCTAGTTTTAACTTTCATTCCTTCACTGTTTACAAACATACTGAAACAAACCTGTCAACTCCTGCGCCATGCGACAGCCACTGGCAGCGTAGTCTGATAAAAACTGTGAAAATAACCTTCCTTAAACTAAGATATATTGAAAGTCTCTTCACAATCTTGACTCGAATCTTTTTAAAATTTTATCTTTGCGTATTTTAACATTTTGCTTTTATTTTTTTTCTTGACTGATTGAAAACAATTGAAATGTTTACTTTCAGCGGACACTGATGTATTACTATTATGTAACTGTTATGTAACAGTAAGCAACATGTTATGTAACTGGTTAAGAACAGATGTAGAATAGGGGACGAGTAATGTCGCCCCCGAAATGTATGTGGGTAGTTGTCAAATTGAAGGCAAATTTAAAGTCCCAGTAATATAAAATTAAATTAGAAACTCGTGCTGATTTTTTCAAAATTCAACAAACAGTTATTATCATCCTCTACAATATGGTCAGCTCTTTTTTTCATTTCTGTTCCTATTTACTTTAATTTAATATAATATCACCCGGAACGTCATTACCGTACGGCGTCCCAACCGCACGTTGCACAAGGATAAACTGATTTTCTCCTTTTTTTTTAGACAGTAACCTGAAAAACGCTTGACGTATCAAGTTTGTGAACTTCACATGAATATAAATTTTATGTATGCACATTTTTGAAGTCAAACAAATAATATTTCAAAAGCCTTGAAGTATGTCCCTCAATTTTTGCCATTTCAGACGTCATTATCCTACGTCTTTTTTTCTAGTAAAATATTGCAGTTACAGTTGAGTAATAAATACAAAAATATTAGGCGTACCGTTCAATACAAGATTCTATAAAATTGAGCTTAAAATATTACCTCTCTTTTTTGTCAATTTTTTTGTGAAAAAAAAAGATAAAAACCATTCCGTTACTTGCTTGGCGGTGTTTTCTTTCATAAGTAGGTGACTTTTTATAATTAAAATCTGTTATTTTTTTATAAACATTAAAAAAGGATAAACTTCAACATTTTGTCGCATCATTACCGTACGGTACAATAGAACAGCGTACGACTGATTATATGCGCATGCGCATGGATTTATAATTATTTCTTATTTTCATAACTGCCCCTTTTGGATTTAAAATTTTTACATGTGATAAGATCAATTTCCATTATGAAATAAGAAATTCCTAATAATAATATGATTCCCACTACAGGTGCTAAAATTTGCCTACAATTTGACAATTACCCATGTAGCAGTTCTGTAACAAGGTTACAGAACAGTTCTATAACGCTGTCAGGCGACGAAACTATTTTCTTTCACAGATCCGTAACAATTCTGTAACAGCGTTATATGTCAAGAAAATTGTTGTAACAATTAGGATTACAAACTAAAATTGTGCAAATGTGTTCTGTAACTAACCGTAACTATTTCATAACGGTGTTACAACGTTTTTGAATGACTTTTGTAGCAATTCCGTAACAGAGTTACGATATGATCTGTAACCGTTATGTAACAAATATGAAACTCGAATACATAAGAGATATGTAACCGTGATACATAACTATTACATCACACTTCTGTGTGAAGCAAGCTTTTGCTGTGCTGATTGCTAAACAATACACCATATTTTACTATTTTTATTTTGGAATCGGGCGATATAAGGAAACTTTTGTAATATTTACTACTTTGAGTAGTAATTATTGTAATATTCGCTAAAATGAATCGCGCACACGCGTTCACACAATTAACAAACACAAAATTCCGTGAAGTTTTCCTGAAACTCGCAATTCAAGGTTGGGAATATTGCATTGAGAGGTTAGGGCAAGATTCTTTCAACCAAGAAAATGTCCGCTTCGCTGGCAACGCTGGCAATATTGCACTATAGCACCTACGGTTGCGCAGTAGTTTTTTGGACCCTCTACAATACCTCCGGACATATGTATCACAATTGCTTATTTTTAATCATAATTATAAAGATATAAATTTAAATGATGAAAATTATTATTTTTGTTCAACCCAAAAAAGTTCTTGCACATCCAGTTTCTCTTTTGTACGTGTCTCGGGTATGCCCCTCAATTATTTTAAGCCAAGAAACAAAAAAATAGTACTGCGCTTTTTTGAGAAGAACGTTTTTTTTCATTTTTAACCAATTAAAAAATAGACAAAAAATCAACTAAAATAGCTTTAGTTTAACGAACTTCAACATTTTATTTCTAAAAACGCTTGGTTTTAGTTCAGTAACAGTGTGAAGGACATGTTACATGAGATTATCAAGGTTCCTCTGAACATTCCAAGTAAAGAAACATTTGTTTTTATCGCTAAAGTTAAAGAAACATATTTTTTAATGACTAAAAATCCTCATTTCTCTCGAAGACGACGCCGAAAATGAAAAGCAATTTCAGACTCGTTCCACTTCCTGAAATCTATAAAAATATATCCTTATCGGATGTTTATCTTGTGTATTTTAACGAACGAATTTCAACATTTTATTATTCTAAACGTTTGTTTCCAGTTTAGTAATAATGTTAAAGTGAATGCTATTTTAGTCTATTTTTATCGATTTTTTCTATTTTAATGTTGAAAAATTGGTTAAAACACACTAGATTTAAATCTTGTAAGGGCATACTTTTATAGATTTCAGGAAGTTAAAACATTTTTTATTATGAACCATTATTCATATTTTGTGTCGCGTTCGAGAAAAATGAGATTTTTAATCGTTAAAAATTATATTTCTTCAGTTTTAGAAAGAAAAAACAAATTTTCTTTATCTCGGAGCTCAGGAAACTTAATATTCTCATGGTACATATTCTTTACATTGTTATTTAATTAAGAACAGACTTTTAAATTTAAAAAAACAAAATGTTGAAGTTCATTAAAATACATACTATTTTAGTCAATTTTTATCAATTTATTCTATTTTTAAATGGGTTAAGTGTTAAAGACACCCAAAATAAACAACTAGCAAGAGTATACTTTTCTAGATTTCAGGAAAGGGAATAGTTTGGAACCATGAACTGCTATTTACATTTTGGGTCGTTTTTGAGATAAACGAGATTTTTAATCGTTGAAAATAAAAAATGTTTTTCTCAAAAACGCGTAATACGATTTTTTTCTTTCATGGCCATGAGAGGCCAAAAAATACTGGGCATTGAATAAAGTTATATCAATTTTCCAAACTCTCCTGTGTGTACCGAATTATTTAATTATTAGAGCTAGTGATTTGGTTTATGGATTTTATCTATGTATAAACAAAGTTGCAAACAATGAGATTTCGATAAGGCCAACTGGTTAGATTTCTTATCTATTTTTGAAACAACGTATGCAAGGTAAATTAGAATAATTTTCTTAGAAAAGCCAATTAGAAGAATAAATTCAAAACATTAAAATCTGAAAAAGTTCAAAATATGAAGTTATCAGCTTTGGTAATTAAGATTTCGAAAAATTATAAGATCACAGAAGTATTCGCAATTTATTTTTTTAAATGAAATTAGAAAAACCATCGATTGATTTATAGAGATTGCAGACATCCATTTTTCAAGGATAACAACATCAACCTCCGCGTAATTGATACGTTCCATAATAATTATATGATTAAAGTCTACTTTGGCACTCAAAACATTTTCAGAAACTATCCAGGTTTAATGTTTGATAACTTGTTTACTGAAGAGATAAAAAATACTTTCCATTAAATAACTATGTATTAAAGACTAATAATTGATAAATTGAAAACAAATAACTTTTAAACTTTAGCATATGAATATTATAACTAGCAGGTAGGTAAGCAAAAATCAAGAGGAATTCAATTACCTTTTTACAGACGTTTAATAAAAAGCAGGATGTGGCTGAACAGTGCATAAATTATACGAAATTAAAACTAAGGTTATATAAGTTACTCATCCCCACGAATGGCTCGATATTTCGCCAAATCGTTAGGAAGCACTTTATTGAATTCGAAAAGCAAATTAGCCTTCAATTTCTTGTATCCATCAATTTTACCCTTTGTTTCTTCATTCTTTGACAATGCACGTTCTAAACAGTCCTTCGTGTACAACTGTGGATTTTTTCCCTGATCAATATAACTGCAGAAAAAAAGACTGTTATTCTTTCTCAACAAACATTAAATTTATTCAGTATCCATTTGTAGAAATTGTAAATGGAGCATTAAACTTACTCGAAAACTTCTAAAGGAACGTGGACGTCCTTAACTTGTGATTTCAGTTTGTCGATTTCTTGTAACCCAGTTACAATTCCCTGGCTGTAACCAACATTTAATTGTCAAATAAAAAAGAAACGACATTCTTAAAAATGTTTTTATACCTTTTTAGGTTATATGGTTTTAGTTTTTAGGTTATATTTCATGCAATAAAAAATTATATATAAATTTAAACAAACAAATGGGAATTAGGGTACTAATTGAGAAACAGAAAAAAATAATTTCAAAACATTTAAAATTGACGTATAAAACCTGGAAATTATTATTTGTAAGCAGTAAAATAGTAAAAGAGAAAAAACGCAAAAAGCGATAAACATACATTTTCTCGAGGTAAAAATAAGATAAAGAGACTCACATTTTTTGATTCAGCACGTTTTGTCCTTGAGGTTGAAAATCACTAACTACTATTCGAGTTAGTCTCATATTTTCGATAAAAAGTTCTAACTTTAATTCCAAGTCTTCCAAAGGCGACGCCATCTTTTCGTGTTTACTTTCCAAATGCGAGCGCGAGGTAACTTCAAGCGCTTCACGTACTCGTGCACACCTATAGTGCATGTGACGCCACCTTTTGATCAGCTGTTAATCTGTCAAGTTGTCAAGTTCACATTTGCAGATGCATTTACAGGAAAATACTTCGTATCTTTAAAAAGTGACACGTGTGTTTCAGAGGTTTCAGAAAGACCGGAATGCTCTGAATGAAAGAAGCAAAATACGGACGACTATGCAAATTTGTTTGAATAAATGGATATCCAGGAAATTGTGATTAAAAAATTTAATTCGAGACTCGGCTCGGATTTGAAAAGTCTTGAAAATCTTCGGGCTTTTCATGAGGAACTAGAAACTGAGAAAAATGTTGTCGAAGAGTCTGTAAGTTCTGATGAACTCTCAATTTAAATACTTAAATAAAAGCTAAAGTTCTTTTAACACGTCCTCTTATTTTTTTCTCTAATCGTAGTTTTTAATTTCATTTATTATATGAGCCAATAGATACAAAAAAGTTGAAAATTTAAAATTAAAGATGTTTCTCACGTTCCTATATTGAGTGGCAACATTTGTTTTTAAATAATCTGAATAAAATACTCATTTTGGTTGAGATTATTTGTTGAATTTTTACATATAAGTTTGAATTATTTAGCTTGGAACATAAATCTTAAAACCATTGCTTTTTCTGAGCGCAAAAATAGAAAAAATTAATTATGTTATTGAATTTTTCAAGTTATCACTGGCATCGACGAAAGTTCCATCGAAAGTGAAGAAAGCAATAGAAGAAGTGGAAGAAATTAGTAACAGCATTGACCGGTTGAGAGAATCTTGTGAATCTTTGCAAAGAGAGATTCTAGAGTCCTTGAATCAAGATGATAAAATGACCGAGTTACAGGCAATTGTCAATAAGATTAGTGAACTAGAAAAAGTTTTATTCTACTTGAATGCGTTGAAGAGCGCTAAAGATATCAGGTAATAAATCGGATAATCTTCGAACGTTCAGAAAGTGAATCCCAAATAGATATTTGAAGAGCCTCAAAGATTTCTATTTTTTATTTATTATTATTTCTATTTCTAGGGAATTTCTATAAGAGTTACTTTAAATAATTGTCAAGGATGATCAATTTTAAACTTTCAAATTTTTGTATTCCCTTTATAAAAGATTTTATGTTGAAAATTTTACAAAGTTAAGATTCTGGTCTTCGAATATTAATGGTCCGGGTAAAATTCAACTGTTTTGTCGAAAATTCAACTGAAATATTTC
This sequence comes from Andricus quercusramuli, assembly GCA_932178445.1. NCBI lineage: Eukaryota > Metazoa > Arthropoda > Insecta > Hymenoptera > Cynipidae > Andricus > Andricus quercusramuli. The sequence continues at coordinate 186,703 of CAKNXH010001880.1, read as the reverse complement.
TTGGTTGAAAAGTCAACTATTTTTTCAAAAATTCATCTTTTTGTGTATAAAAATTCACCAACTTTAGTAGAAATTTCATATATTTTTTGATAAAAATATAACTGTTTTGAAATTAATCTTCTTTGGATGAGGATTCAACTATTTTGTAGAACATGTTTGGTTGAATTTAACAGTTTTCTATTTTAAATTAAAATCCTTTATGATTAAAATATCTACTATTATATTATTCGTTGCAAATTCATATTTTTTCGTTAAAAATCGAACTACTTGGTTGAAGGTTGAATCACTTTGTTAAAAAAATCATGTTTTTGTTGAAGATTCATAATTTTAGTTGAAAATTCATCTCTTTGGTGGAAAATTAGTTCCTTTTTGGTTGAAAATTAATTTTTTAACTAAAAATTTAAGTGCACCAGTTGTCATTTCATGATTTTAGTTGAAAATTCATCCCTTTGGTAGAAAAATTGAACTTTTAAGTTGAAAATTCAACTGTTTTACAAAAAAAAATCGTCTTGGTTTGGAAGTCCAACAATGAGGATAAAAATTTGTTTATTTCTTCAGTGAACATTTTTTATTTTTATTAAAAATTCGTCTTTGGTTGGAATTATCATCTCTATTTGGTTGAAAGTTGATCTTTTTAGTTGAAAATTCATGTACTTTGTTGAAAATTCGTCTTTTTTATAGAAAACTAAATTTTTTAATGGGAAATTCGTCTTTTTAGCTTTAAAATTCATCTCTTCTGGTGAAAATTTATTTTCGTTTTGGTTGCAATATCAGTTATTACATTTTTTGTTGAGAACTCACCTTTGTAGGTTGAAAATTCATATTTTTTGTTAGAAATTCAACTATTTTGTTGAAAATGTAATTATTTTGTTGCACATTTTTTTTTCTTTTTGCTTGTAATGTCAACTATTACATTTCACGTTGAGAATTAGAAAGTGCTCTATTTTGTTGAAAATCTAATTATATATATATATAATAATTCAAGTGTTTGTTTAAAAAGTTATCTTTGTTGGTCGTAAATCTAACTGATTTTTGTTAAACATTCGTCTATTTGAACAGAAAACTCGTCCTTTTGGATTGAAAGCTTATCTTTTACTGTTGGAAATTTAACTATCTTCTGAAAAATTCAATTATTTGGTTCAAAATATAATTGGTTTTGATTCAATTTTAATCTTCATTGTTTCAACTATTCGGTGAAAAAATCAACTACTTTGTTTAAAATTTAATTATGTCGTTCAAAAGTCATCTTCTTTAGTCGAAATTTAACTGTTTTTTGTGTGCAAATTTATCCTTTTTTATTAAAAATTCATCTTTTATGGTAAACAAGTAATCCTTCTTGGTTAAAATAAATCAATAAATTTGTAGTTATTAAATTGAAAGTTTATTGTTTTATACCGTTTATGAAAGATTATATGTTGAAAATGTTACATGATTAGAATACTGGCCTTTGAATATTAATGGTCAGGACAAATGAAAAATTGGTCAGAAATGGCAGGGAGTTTTGAAAATGAAGTTTTTCGGCCACACTGTATTTAAAAAGATATCTAATTCAACACTTCTAAAGTAAAATAAAAGTGTACCAAAAATAGGAAGTACATAAAAAATTATTATTTATCAAATATCTTATTCATCATTGAATTTCAGTACCCAACTAGAAACGTCCCTGTTTTCTGGAGATGATGATTCTACGATCGTATCATATGTGTCACTCACTCGTATGAGCATTGAATGGGAATCTTCGTCTTGTCGACAAATTTCTAACTACATTCGAGACAGCGTACACTACTGGCACAATAATATTAAGGACAAATTATCCAAGTGAGTATCATAAATATGTTAAAAACTATGTAAAACAGAAGGCTTTTTTTCAATGTAACAGCAATAGTCAATAATATACGTTTTTTATTTTACAGAGAATATAGTGATATTTTGAAGGCAATTAAATGGCCCTTTTGTGGCTCGAATATAAGCATTTCAATTACTCCATCTCCTGAATCAATGACGAGGTTTAAGACCCTTACCGAATATTTGTTCCATCTACAATTACCGTATCCTTTTTCAATATAATCTTTAAATTGAGTTAGTATTCTAAAACTGTACTCGTAAACACGTCATTTACCTAATAAACATAAAGGAATATGTAACTTTATTATTTCAATTCAAACGATTTGCGAATGTAGTTATGAATTATCCTTAATAAATAAATTTAGAGAAGAGACTACGAAGCCCTCGGTGACATCAGCACTTCTAACAGATTTCGCACCGGTATCATTACCAATAGTTTTTTTAGTTCGCCCATTGAGGCAAAGATTCATATATCATTTCACAGGTACAAAACAAACTAATCGAAGGGACAAACCAGAATGGTTTTTCACTCAAGTGCTCACGTGGATCAAAGATCACTCGGATTGGGTCGATAAAAATGTGCAGCCGATCGCTCGATCCGCTGGTTATAATCACATAAACGTAAAAGTATGCCTTTTCAATGTCTTTCTACGCTTGCACTATTTTTAATGTCCCTATATTTCTGAAACTAAAAAGCCTTATTCATCTATTTATGTATTTGAAATTAAAGGTGGAATTTATGAGAGCCCTGGTGCAACTTGCGGTTGAGAAATTACATTCAGAACTTCCTGTGGTTCAGTATGATGATTCTTTATTCGCTCATACCGTTGATGAAGCTCTCGGATTTGAAAGGGAGCTCAGAGAAACTTTAAATTATCCCCAGGCAGAACCAGCTACGTTATCTGTTCTAACTCAAGCCCACATTTTTGTAAAATGGATTAACATGGAGAAAAAATGTAAGTTTCAATAAAATAACTATCGTCTAAATATTTTAATTCCGGTTCTACTTTGTTTAAGATTTAATGAAATCGGGGTTTCAGATGCAACAGAAAAAATGGATGCTATTCTAAGTTCGAATACAGCTTGGGAAAAATTGCCTGGTCCTGATGTAGACAATTTGAAAGTGACTGAATGCGCAGAAGCTTTTCTCAATCTCCTCACAACTATTTCGGATCGATATAATCATCTTCCACAACCGGGACACAGGTATGCTGATCATTTTAAAATCATAAGAAATTGAATTGTAAGCTGCTAAGGCTTCGGATGAGGGGTTGACCACTCGACTTTTGAGTCCTACACTAGATTTCACAAAGAATACACATTGAATTAAAAGATTAAACCAAGATTTACAATATTTTTAAAGATTTCAAAAAGATCTGAAACATTTCACACATTGGGTTGCAACCATCTTAAGTCTGAGGGTTTATTATTTTTATTTTCGATTAGATTTCAAAAGTGATCAATCCCTCGGCTTCAGATCAAAAAGTGACTCAATTTGCATTTATTAAAGAAGCAAATAAATAATGAATTCTTTTTTTAAAAGTAATATCTGATTCTCTTGTTTATTAATTTCCTGATACTAAAATGTTCCAGATTGCAATTCCTCGAATTACAACTAGAATTGATCGATGATTGGAGAGTGCGATTATTGCAACTTTTGCATGAACATTACGATGATCCACTAGGATCATTAATGCCGCAAATACTAAATACACTCAACTATGTGCAAACAGTCCTTTCTGAATGGGGTGTCACTGTCGTAAGTAATACCTATAATTTCTCCTGCAATATATCTTCTAATTTTATTAATGATTAACGATCTCACGATAAGAATAATTTATTTTCAACAGCATTTTTTGAAGCTTCATTTCTATAAGAAGCAATCTGATGCTGTAAAAACCGCTGCAGATTTTGGAGACGATGAATTAGACGATATCACTGAAGAAAATGGAACAGTTTTTGATGAGGCTATAGCTCTTCTTCAAAGATTGGAAAAGAAACTAGTCACGGAAATTAGTGATTCGGTAGCGTTGGACGTGAAAGCCAAGAGCAGATCTTACAGGACGGACAAGTGAGTTAAATATAAAATGATATTAATATTAAATATCTTAAAATATAATTTAAAAGTACTCAAAATATAATTTAATTTACATTTTCACAGGTGGTTTGCAATGCAATCTGAAAAGGAAGTTGTTTCTCTTTCTGTGACGCCGAGTGGATGTCCGATGTTTCAAGAATTATCACTACGTCTGCATGCTCTTCATGAAGCCTTGGCACTTCCGTTATTTAATCAATCCTGGCGAAATCTCGCTTCTCAACTTGATTTGGTACAAATATACTTTGTTTTTCTTGTGAAAAATGAAATTCAAACACTATGAAGCTTTTTTGAAACTAAAGTGAATTCTTTTCAAATGGCACAAGTTCAATTTGTGGCTTTTAAAATTTAAAAATTTAAAATTGTACGCATTTAAAATTGTTTAAAGATTAATTGGAAGCATTTAAAATTGTTTAAAGATTAATTTGAAGCATTTGAAGTATTTGAGAATGAGAAATTTTAAATAGCAAGCATTACAACAATGATATTCTTTAATTACGAAGCGCTCAGAAATAAATATTTTCAAATTTTATGAGTCTGGAGCGAGGGGTCGATCGCATGACTTTTGAGTATTTCATAGATTTCAACAGATTTTACAAAAAAATTAAAAAGATTTCTAGAATTTCACAAAGATTTCCAAGATTTCACGAAAGTTTGTACACCAGATTTCAAAAGTGATGAAACCCGCCGGTTTGAGGTTAATTTTGTAATTTCAATTGTAGTACCGCAATAATAATCGTAATCATTCTAAGCATACATTTTATTTTTCAGTACTTTTTTGAAGAAGTGGTCCTAGTCAACAAATTCAATTCCGGGGGAGCTTCCCAGTTACAGTACGACATCGTACGAAACTTATTTCCATTATTCGGACTCTACACTAGCAAGCCAGAATCTTACTTTCCTCGGTAAAATACTTGAAATTTAAACTGCTTCATTATTTTAAGAAACATAAATAATAATTATTCTGATTGATTTACAGAATGCGGGAAGTTTGTACGTTACTGAATATGCTCTTAGGATCAGCAATGTTGTTGCTGGAAACATTAGAAAATGAGAACGAAGACGACACAAAGGAAGTACTAGCTGATGTCGGAGTTTTCAAATTGTCGCCAAAAAAAGTCGTTGCTGTTTTGAGAACAAGAATGGATATAAACACGCGGTGAGCTTAATTTGAAAAAAAGCGACTAAGAAAAAGATTTTTCTGGTAAATTTTGTAATTTTTCTCTCGGTTAAGGAATAAATTAATTTTAATACTACATTTATTTTCTCTTTGTTTCCAACAAAGCACCTGCGCTTCTTCATTGGTTTCATAAATATACATATATCCTGAAAAGTAAGAATCACAGACCATTCGATCTTTTAGATATTCTATTTTCCTTCTGTACTTTAGGAAAAGGATCGTACTTCTAGATTCAATACATTCCTCTCGGTTAATAAATAAATTATTTTTTATTTAAAAATATTTGCTATTAAATATTGATAACAAAGACTTGGGCTCTTGCTCCTAAACTGTACATGTCATAACGTAAAAAATGTTCAGGAACGTGGAAGTCTGACAGACTAATCTTGACAAGATTACCTTAACATACTACTATCGGTGGTCGAAGATTTTAAGATGTTCTCTTTTTATATAAGATTCGACTAGAAAGGCTATATCAAAACCCTATTGTGGTTTTTTTATCCACATTTAATGATGGCATTCACACTAATTGGATATTCACCTACTTATTATACATATATACAATACATTCGATATCACAATTATGAAATTAAATTCAAAATAAACAAAAACTTCTCTTTAACGTTCAAAATTTAACTTTGACTACGAAATTCTTGGAAACAATAAAAGGAAGAATCTAACAAACACATACGAACAATACACTCTTAAAAACATGTAAAAATTTTACTAATATTGAAAAGGGTGTTGAATGAACACTGAAACCAAAAACGAAACGTTGGTAGATTTTTTGTAAATGTTTTTTTGATTGTGATTTCCAAAAAATAAATACAATCGAAAAAAAAGAATGAAGAGGATTTGAAGGTTTCCTTCTTTTCCTTTGCTCATTTTTTAATTTTTTTAAATTTTAAATAGAGTCATTTAAGAGTGTGTTGTCCAAATTTGATCGTTACACTTTTTTTTTTAATTTTCAAGAATTTCGTAATTACACTTTGCTGTGATCATTTTAACTTTTTTGATTTATGTACAAATTATTATGCCTACTTACTTATTTTTCCTAATACCCCATTAACATAGTAAAGTAATAACGCCATTATCTGCACCCAAGAGCAATAACCTGTTGAGAGGTAGAACAGTCATGGATGTTAGGATGCCTTTAAAAGCATCTGATCTTAATTTCGAGGATGAATAAGGGGCAGTGATGTCTATTGATGCGTGAACACCGATGCGATTTGCGGTTGTTCCTGTGACGAGTTGTTGTTCATAAACAGCAAGACAATGTACTGGTTCAGTAACGCCCCTGAAAAAAAAAACAATATTAGAGGCATTTATTCAACAAATCGGGTGGAAGGAATAATTAATAAACTGTGAATTGTGAGCCTACTTCATGTGGAATTTTAATTTTCCGTCAATTGCACTCCATACGGCTATCGCCTGATCCAGGGAGGAACTGATCAGAGTTGTTTCATTTAAAACTTGTAACTGCAAAATCTGCAAAGTATTAAATTCAATTAAGTACTCAGACATTTTTTTTTAATGTACTGCAATTTTTAGAATTTTATCTGAATTCTACAAAAATATAATGCGCGGGAAAAAATATCCAATTATAGTTTTAAAATACGCAATATACGCCCGAACTTTTTTTCTTATCGCTTCTTACCAAGTTTTTTTAAATGATACGATTTTTATAAATGATAGCTTATTTTCTCGAGAAAAGGATTCTCTACAACTTGACTCATTTAATTTTTAAAAACAAATTTTGTAACGACTCAAATCTTTGAAAAAACAATGGTTAAAATGTTTAATTCTCAAGGCTTAATTTTGATCATTTTAATTTTTAGTTTTTTTTACTTATAATGTTCACAATTGTATTGTTTTAGGTCAAAACGTAGATAAATTTGATAATCTCAAATTTATGGCGTTCAAAAATCAACAATATTGTGAACTGAACACTTCTAGTTTTAAGAGTTGGTAATTGAAATATGTACTTGAAAATTTAATAGTTTCATATTTAAATATTAAAAATTGAACAGTTTAAACTTGGAAACCTCAGTAGTTAACAACAAAATAATTTAGACTTGAGTTTCTTGAGTGAGGTTTCAAATTTAAATACTACAACTTTAATTATAATATGTATTTGGATTATTTTATATTAATTTTACAACGTTCAAAATCAAATATTTTCAGATTTTAATTTTCAAAGTCTAAATAATTAAATAGAATTCGTTCATAATTGAATAATTTATTTTAGGCTAAAAATTGACGAATGATGTAATTTTAAATTTTAACCGCTCAATCTGGTACAATTCCGAAATTAAATTCTTAACAGGTTAATCATTTTTAGTGTTTCTTTTTAAATCTGTCGAACTTTCATAACTCTTAACGTAAAATTGTTCAGTTTTTAAAGTATTACTCAAAAATAAACTTTTTTTAGAAATGTTCAATTATGATGGCTTCTATAATTTACAATTTTAAATTACAATTGCAATTTCAAATGTTTTATATTTGTAGATTGTCATATTTTGAAAGCTCAGAAGTTGAATTTATTTAAATTTTGAAGTATACATCTGCGATATTTTACAATTTAGAATGCTCAATATTAAAGCAAAATCTAATTTTTAGGTCTTGACAGACTTCAAAGACTTTTTGAAATTAATTATTTTTTAGTATAAAGACTTGAATTAGAAAATTTGCCTAGAAAAATGGCTAAAAACTGGAAATTTGTTTCAAACTTTGAGTTAAAACCCTGTAATTTCATATTAGTCAACAGTTAATTAAAATTTAAGAAAGGCATATTTGTACATACTTCGCAATCGTGGCCCTTCCATGAAGCAATAATAAGTCCAGTACGAATGTCTAAAATAGTTAGGAAACCAGAAGCTTGGCCCAAAGCTACCCAGTTTCCACTTGGAGCCACAGCAATACATCGTATCAGACCCGTAGGATTCATTGACACCTGGAATACAAAAGGTTCTTGTTATACAAACAAGAAAAAGACGATTTTTTTATATTAGCTAAATTAAGAAAATATACAAGATTAGTAATAAGCAGTGGTGTACTCCTAAAAGAAAAAGTGGCCTGACAGCACTTTCCATGGACTACGTTACCAGTTTGAGGGGGGGGGGGGGGCAAAAACTAAGGTTGGTAACAAGGGTGGAGGGGGCTATAAGAGGAAATAACGTTACGAACTTAGATAACATTTAGAACTGAAACCCAGTAAGAAAATCCAACTATATTTTTGGGTAAAAGTGCATTTTTTATTGAAAAGGCTACTGCTATATTTTTATTTCGGAATTCCTCTCGTTTGGTTCAAAAATCTATTATTTGGTTGAAAATTATAGTTTTTTGTTAAAAATGCAACTATATTATTAAAAATTCATCTTTTTTATCAGAAGTTAAACTACTTTGTTAAAAATTCATTTTTTTTAGTTGAAGGTTCATCTCTACGGTTGAACATTTAACTATTTTTATGAAAATTTCTTTCATATTAGGTTGGAAATAAATTTTTTAAACTGATAATTAAAATTCATGTACTTTGTTGAAAATTCGTCTTTCTTGTTAGGACTTTAATCTTCTCGTCTTGGTCGAAAATTCATCATTTTTTGGTTGAAAATGCAATTGTTTGGTTGAAATATCAACTGTTACATGCTTTGTTGAGAATTCACCTTTTTGGTTGAAAAGTTGATTATTTGACTTAAATTTGAACTACTTTATAAAAAAATAATTTTTTTTTATCAAGAAGTCATAATTATGGTTGACGATTCAACGATTTGTTGTTAAATGAACTTTTACGTTAAAAATTCCACTGTTTTGTAGAAAAATCATCGTTTTGGCTTGAAAATTCAACAATTTGGTAGAAAATTGATTATTTAGTTGACAATTAAACTTTTTGGTCAAAAAATTGTATTTTTGGGAGGAAAATTCAACTGTTTGTAGAATTTTTAACTGAAAATTTAACTATTCCATTTTTTGTTGAAACTTTATCTTGTATATTGTACAAGTTAAAAATTCAACTACTTGGGGGCCGTCCGTAAATCTTGTGACGTTGGAGGGGAAGGGGAGAGGGGTTGAAGAACCGTCACAATTTGTCACGCCTCAAGAGGGGAGGGGTTTTTTAGACGTCACGTGCCAAAGTAAACTAAATAAAATTGCTTATTTATTTTATTTTTCGTCAGCTTATTATATCGAGTACGGAAAAAAAATTTGTAATTTTACTTTCTGAGAATTTTTTTTTAATTCGAATATTATTAATAAAAATCTGCCCGCTTCGCTCGCTAGTTTGAGCGCGCCTAGGGCGCGCACCTGTTATATCTCGCGCTTTAAGCTCGGTTCATCTTGGTTTTCGCACTTCATGTGCTTACTATTGCGCGCTTCGCGGGCTAATGCTCTCTTAGTTAGCTTCATCGTTATGACCTGCTTTTGGTTTAATTATGTAAACTTTACATAGAAAGAGGAACTAATTTACTTAAGGTTCTATCGACCTTAAGGAATACATTCTCATCAAGACACTCGCGCTTCGCGCTCGATATTTCGTTTGAAAATCATGTAAGTCTTGCGCCACGCTCGTTTCTGTTCATCGTTTAATGTAAACTCAAAAGTTTGATCGCGATCACGGCGCGCCATTTGGTTGTCGCGGTTCGCAATGACAATATTTTATGTTCAATGTTCTTCAAATAAAAATTATTAAATTTGTATTTGCTTTAAAATGAAGAAGGAAATTCCTTCACTTCAGCGTACATTTCCGTATCTTTCTAATAAAAAATAAATCATACAATCAGAAAGATTTCTTCCAACTATCTGAAAAGGGGCGAAAAAAAGTATCTAAGTTGTTTTTGGAACATATATATGATAAATTTTTAAATGATTATTGAAAAATGGACATTTGACAAAAATGGGGGGAGGGGTCAAATTTTACACAAATCTAATACCTTCTCTGGATGAGAATGTAAAAATAGAATAAATTGTTCGAATTTTCAAGTACCATCAACATTAATTATTATTATACCATTAGGCCATTTCCCTTTCGGGGTAGGCGTGATTCGCACGGTTGGAAAATAGTAATGTGGGGAAGGAGATATACATGTTTTAGATTGATCTAGAATTTGCGTGTTATTTATTTAAATAACACGTTCGTCGCGCAACATTGCTCCGACCCAGGTGGCTGATCAATCTCTCTAGTGACCACCCCAAGTAAAGAGCCTCAAAAAATTATTGTGTGTGCGGTCCCCCACTTGGGCCTATTAGTATCTAAGGTCTTTCGTTTCAAGCGCCATACACTCTACTCACATTCTTTTTATAAACTATTTGTCGCCACACTTTTCTGTCCTGGCATACTTCTCTACCTTCCTTCACGTCCATGCATTTTTTCATGCGAGCTCTCGTGTTTCTATGGCTTCTTATGTATCTTCGGATATCCCGGTTTCTGTAAATTTTTAATCTTGTTTCGCGTTTGTTTCGTTTGTTTGGTTCTATTTCTTCTCCATCCCCGCTCTAAGCTCATTTTGGAGACTAGAAGGTGATGGTCAGTATTACATTCAGAGCCCCTCATGGCTCTTGTATCTTTGACGAGTTCTCTTAGTCTTTCATCCACAATAACGGTGTCAATTATAATGTGGCTATTTTCTTTACGCCAGGTGTAAATGTGGATCATTCTATGTATAAACCAAGTATTTGTAATAAATACGTCCTTTTCTAAGCATAAGCTAACTAACATTTCCCCGTTATAGCTTTTTCTTGTTGGATCCCCAGAATTTTTTAGCACCCTTTCTGTATTAAGGTGGGG
>CAKNXH010001880.1:144961-174880 GCA_932178445.1 Andricus quercusramuli | reverse complement strand
CCCCCCCCCCCCGGGTCAATTTGGACTACTTTTAGCTTCACGAGATTTCTGTCGTCCTGATGAAGAAACATTTCAAACTGTATTTGTACAGTTTCTTCATCAGGACGCCAGATTTGTGGACGGCCCCTTGGTTGAAAATTCATGTATTTTGTTGAAAAGTCTTCTTTTCTGGTTAGAAAGTTAATCTTGCTTGTTGATAATTCAACTATTTAGTAGAAAATTCATATAATTTGTTAAAAAGTCGTCTTTTTGGGTAGAAAATTATTTTTGTGTGTTGAAAGGTCAACTTTTTAGTTGAAAATTCAACTATCTTGTTAAAAATTCATCTTTCTTGATTAAAAATTATCTCATTTGGAGAAAATTCATCTTTTCCGATTTAAAAGTCGACTGTTTGCTAAAACATTCGACGTTTCTGCTCAAAAACTTTGCTTTTTTGTTGAAAATTCATAATTTATGGTAGAAAAGTCTTCTTTCTTGGTTGAAAATAAACTTTTTTTTATGAAAATTCAATTGTCTCCTAAAAAATGTGTATTTTTGTCTGCAAATTTTTAATATTTGATTGAATTTTAATATTTTTTGTATGAAAATTCGACCATTTAATTGAAAATGCATCTTTGTATGCTGATAATTCAATTATTTGGTTATAAACCCAACTATTTTGTTAAAAATCGAAATATTTTTGGAAAATTGAACTGAAGTCATCATTTTTGGTCGAAAATTCAACTATATTGTAAAAAATTCATCCTTTTGGATTGAAAATTCGTCTTTTATGGTAGAAAGATCATTTTTCTTGGTTAAAAATGGATCTTTCTTGTTTTAAAAGTAACTTTTTGTTGAAAATTTAACTGTCTTCGAAAAAATTCGTCTTTTTGGTTTGAAAATTTTACCATTTGGTTGAATCTTTAACTTTTTTTTGTGGAAAAAATAGTCTCTTTTACTGGAAAGTTCATTTATTTGGTTGTTAATGTAACTGTTTGGTTGAGATGTTTTCAGTTCGTCTTTTTGTTATGAGAATTTAACTTTTTGAGTACAAAATATTTTTTGGTAGAAAATTCAACTATTTTGTTGCAAACGCAATATATTTCGGCTTGAAATCTTAGGAATTTAAAGTTTTTTGTATTGAATGCAATAGTATATCTACATTTATTTTCTTTAAAAGAATTTATAAAGGTAAAATCCGTCTTTAGCCAACGGCTACATTACTTTCGAGGGAGAAGGAAGTCAAAAAAGCCTAAAATTGGTGACACAGTAACGTACTTTATGGATGGGCCATAACTGGATAACAATTTTCCATGTGACGAGAAAGTGGCTTGGCGCCGCTAGGCCTTCAAAAAAGTAACCCTGGCGAAGCCAGGCCTCGACTACACCACTGGTAATAAGTAATACTAATGATTATTAATTAAAAGTGAAATACGTTTCTTGTGGGTTCTTTTACGGAAATCTGAAACTTACCTTCATTTCATTTACGTATTGAAATGTCCTGCAATCAATTACTCTCAACGTGATTTCCGTAGTGGCAGCGAGTATTGTAGTCGAAGGGGCAGGATTTGCTGCAAGAGTATTAACAGGCACTGGACGAGGACTTTCTGGACATCCCAGTAACGAGCCCATGAAGGGGTCCCAACAATGAATATTCCCATCACAGGAAACTGCGTACCTCAAAGATTCAAGAAATATTAACCCTAAAATTGACTTCTTATGACCCGTGTATGTATACTGGCAAGAAGAAACGGTACTTCCATCTCCCTAGAAACCATAAAAGATTTAGAAATTAGAATTTTATTGATTTAAAATTTAAATACTGATCTAAATTACAATACGTATAATTCCATTGACTCTAAAACACATTAAGAAATTACCTGGCTTCTCAAACTCCAGAGTTTAACAGTTTTATCCCTTGAGCCGCTCATGAAACTATTTTCATTGTCTAAAGCGCAAATACATCTGATACTATTGCCATGACCACTGAAAGTTTGAAGCTTGATTTGCTTGATATTTAAAGTTGTATCTTTGTCTGGCCTGCCAATTTCATGTTCCCAATAGGCCAGCCAATTTCCTCGCAGTTGTCGACCCGTTGTTGAATTTGCTTCTCGGATTGCAGCTGCTCCTTCAGAAAATGATTGCGACTGAGGTGACAAGTTATCCTTCTGAAAAAATATAATTATTATTTCTCTTCTAACCAGAAGCGGACTTGGATTCACCGACCGTCCTAGTGAAATTTTTGTAGACCGGCTCTGGAAGCGGTTTATTCCATTTTCCTGAAAGAGTTACAATTAATATTTCCATGATTCAAAAAGATTTCAACATATTTCAAGGGATTTAAAAGTATGAAAAAGAATTTCAATAGAAAGGTTTCTAAGGATTTGTATTATTTTAAGGAATGCTAAAAGCTTTCAAAAGTTTTGAGGAATTTTAGACATTTAAAAGATTTTGAGGTAGTTCAAGGAATTTTACAAAAAGAAATTAACAGGTTTAATATAATTTCACAGACTTCAAGGGACTTTACACAATGTTAAAGGATTTTTATGGGATTTCAACAGATCTGTAAAATTTCTAAACATTTCATCATATTTCTACCAATTTCGAAGAATTTCCAAAGAATTAAGGAATTTCCATTTCAATAACTTAAGACGATTTCGAGATATTTAAAATATTTGAGGGTATTTTCGAAAAAGATTGCAAGGAATTTTCAAGAGCTGTAAAAAATATCAACGGATTTCAAAAATTTTGAAACATTGTGGGCATTTAAAAATATATCAAGTAATTTTCAAGAGATTTAGCCAATTTCCAGGAATTTCCAATGATTTTAATAATTTTGAGGGATTAAATAAAATTGTCATGCATCGGTTTTAATAAATTGCGGACAATATCGAACGATTTTATAGGACTTATAAGGTTTTAGAATATTTAAAAAATTACAAGGGATTTTAAATATTTCAGAGCTACTCGTTTATTTTTTATTACCTGTACTTCGATTCGATTTCCTATCACTGAAATATTTCCAAAACCAGTTTCCTTATCGAAGCCTTCTTGACACTCGAAATCTTCACTCTCGACAAAGAAGACGTCGTTATAAGTATCATCTTTAAAAAAAAATTATTTTTAAATAAGGTTTAAGAATTTAAAATAAAATTTTGATTTTGAATATTTAATTTTTGGGTACCAGAGACAGGTGATGTTAACCGCATCGTCTGCTCGTGATCGTGACAAAGGATTCGAATCAACTGATTATTCTTCAGAATTTGTTCCATATAGCCGTCTCCAAAGAAACGGTAAAAGAGAACGTAAGCCTTGTGAGCTAATTCGGCTGTGAAAACAGTTTTTAATTCTTCAAAAGCCTGCAAATTCAATTTCGTACATTTCAGAAAAATTGGTCATTCCTTAATTTTATTTATTTTAATTTATAGTATTAGGATCTTACTTTACTTCTCTGAGGGTCGAGAGCCTCGTCGCTTTCTATAATCGGTGGAGAGTAGGAATCCGTGAATTCCACAACAGTCCCTTCTCCTAAATTGCTAGGAGATAAAGTATTATTCCTAAAATGAAAATTGCAATTTATTAAAATTTTCAATCAAAGATTGATAAATTATTCTGAAATTACTTACTTTGCATCATCATCTTTCACAGAAAATTTCTGGCTTACGGTTTTTGCTGCATTATTACTTATGTAAAAAACTTTATCAAAAGCGAGAAAAAATCTTTGGATCGGAACCGCCAAGAGACTTTTGGTCATTATTATTCCCAAACGTGCACTAAGTATATAAAGTGCTTGGAGATATTTTTCAGCCAATGTTGCCCGAGCGATTGCTCCATTAGGAAATGCATATCTCGTCGTCGATAGTATTCTAATACTGGGATGCAAAATAGCTTTAACAATTGTTTCCTGTAAAAGAAGAAACATTAGGAGAAAACATTAAATGATTTATTTATCAATCAATTAATCAATATATTCTGTTACAAAATAAAATCTAAATACTTCTTACATGAAGAGTGTCCATTAAAGTAGAATCACTGAGGTAAGAAGTGATGTTAATTACGAGAGAAAGGCACGAGACTAAGCCTCCTTCAAAATTCGGAGTCAGTTTTCGTTTGCAGAGAACCAAAAGTTCAGCAGCATGAGCAAAATATTGTAATATCACGATTTGTTCTCCATACAGTCCTAAAAATATAGAACACACAAGATTTTTTTATAACATAGAGTATATATATAATACAATCTAGAAAAACTAATAGAAAATACAAAACACAAACCTACGATCGCAGAGAGACATTCCAAAATTTTGGCGGCATTAATATCTCCAGAGACAATTGCCCAATCACCAATTTCTCCAGTTTCACTATCTTCGATAGTTGTTGGTGAAAGATTTTCTCTCCCTGCATAACAGAGAGTTAGCATCCTCAAAAGATTTCGAGATAAATATCTCGCAGTCAAAACAGGACCAAGTCGATGAGATAACCAGATCACAGATTCTGTACTCATCTCTGAAACTTTGCATTCGACAGGAGCAAATTTCCTTTGACTATGTTCAACTTCTACGTCATCATCTTTTTCATTTCCTAATTTTTCAGAGACTTCCTCTTGCGTTATCGAAGGGCCAGAAAATTCATAAATTTCGGAATGAATTTTGCTAGTTGAAGCTTCTTCTGGAATACTCATGGTAAATGAACTTCCGAAAGCATCTTCACTGGAGGTTTTGCTGCCTACGTTGCAACTAATGCTATTAAAGTCTATCACAGATCTGCTTGCACTGCTGTCTAATCGCTTTGGTATTGGAATTGTGGGAGATTGTACGGAACTTGATGGTGAGCATTTCAAAGTGTCTTCACTAAGATCGTCATTGAGATTTAAAGTCAGTTCGATCTGAAAATCAGGATTGTAATTTGAAGTATTACTTCCCGATGGCGATAAAGGATCCTCTGCGTCCATTGTAAATACCTCTGAAAATTCAATAAGACATTTAAAAATTAGATAATGGAATGAAGAAGTTTAAAAGATCTTTAAAAAAAGCACAAAAGGTTGGAAATTATCTACAGCGCAGTTGGATAACACACAATAAAGAAATGAACATTTTTTAAGAAAAAATTGTATGTTAAAACGTATTTATACTAGCTCAGGTAACTGAAAATCATGGGAATGACGTTAAATTTATTTTCTGACCGGTAATTTTTCTCATTTCTGGTTCGTATCTAAATGTATCCAATAACTTTGAATAACATTTGATATCACATGATATTGTGCAATTTTCCAAATTTGAAATTTTACCACTTTGGAAATTTCGAAGTTTGGAGAATTTGAAACTTCATAACGGAAATATACAGTTTCAAATGCTTGAACAACTTCAAATTGTTTGAATGTGAACAATTTTGCCTCAAAAACGTTCCAAATACAATCGCTCAAAATTAAAAACCTATATATTTAGAGTTTTTAATTATTAATATTATTAATCAAAAATTATTGATTGAACGATTGAAAATTGAAACATTGTAAATGAAGGTCAACATTTCAGAAATCTGAATTTTCAATTTTAAAGGATAATTTGCAAATAAAAATGTTCTAAATTGTTTAGCTTTGAGAACGTTTTTATTTGGAAATGTTAGTTTTTGAAGCTCTTAATTTATCATTTTTCGATACGGAACTTTCAAAATTTGAAAATGTACAGCTTTGAATGTTTATTTACTAGAATGGTTAAATAATAACGGTATCAAATTTAAAATTGATAAGCTTTTTATCACAATATTGAAGATTTCTCATTTGATATTTTACGACTTTTTTATACATAAAAAATTAGCTTCGAAAGGTTACATTTTTTTAACGTTAATGCCCAGGCAAAAATTGTTAGACCCAGGCAAAATCGACCAATGATCAGAAACTTATTTTCTTATATATTTTACTGGCCATCTATACTCATGCATATTTTAAATATATCCACATTAATTATTCTTGGAATTTAATTTTTTATATATACATGACTTCAGACATCTTAAATGCAAAAAATGACAAAAAACTAAAAACTCTGTGAACCTATACAAATTAAAGAACCTCAAATAAAGTCTATTAATAATTATAATCAATTGAAATACTATGAACATTTCTTATATATCTCATAAAATAAATTTTCGATACCTGCAAAATTAGTACTGGGTAATTACTTGTTACAATTTCTTTAATTTTAAATAATAATCCAAAGGTGTTTCAAATTAGGAATTACACAATGAAAAAGAAAGCTACAACATACCTTCATCATCATTATCATTAGCAGAACTGCTCATGTAATAACTTCGACTTTGACTTCCACAACCCTCCGATACATTATTTTCCAACTCAACCGAGGAATCTTCATCCAGGGGAGACAAAATTGCTTCTCCATCTCCACAGCTCCCACTTAAATCACAAGTCCTATCATAAACACAAGAACACAAAAATTAATCAATGGCTTCAAAATCTGCCTAAAATACATTTTAAATTCTATTGGGAACTACTTACTTAAGATTTACGGTCCTATGTACATTAGAAATCGAAGATCCCATTAGGTGATCTCGATAGCCACCTACAGCTTCTACTAACGGCGTGATAAAATTTTCTAAAAATCTACGTAGACCCAACCTGACCATTAATTTTAACAGAAAACTTCGGTGGTAGAGTCTCATTGTTTTAAATTTCGCAAGCGATCCCAAAGGAAGGATATCAGTCAAAGACAAAGCATCCATAACAGATCCATTTTCATATAATCTTACTATGGGAATCAGAAAGACTTCTGCCGTGCCCTTAGGGCCCAACGCTCTAAAAAATAAAAACAAATCAATTAATCAAATAACAGTAATATAATCCGATATATTCTGAGTGGTCACTGAAATCTTGAAAATATATCCAGTTATTTTCTGGTTTCCCAACCTTTTCTCGATGTTCCCGATCAGAAAAATCTTGAAATGCGTAATTTTACATAAACCAGATAAATACACTATAAAATTACCTTGCAATTGGATCAAAAAGATGCCAAGCAGTCAGAACTGCACTATGGGGTTCCTCCATAATCTGTCTCACATGCGGCACAATCATTTGCAAATTCGCCTCCGTAGCAATTCCAGCATTCGACAAAAGTCGCTCCAGTTCCCGCGCAACTGCTTTCACCTTGCACTCACTAATTTTACACAAGTATCTAAGCCTCGTTCTGTTTATAGCCTCGCTCTCTTCTCCACTTTGAGTAATAAAATTCAATTCTCTTACAAGAAGATTGTACTCCTGAATCATCTCCACAACGTTAAAGAGGTGACCAAAGTATTTTGATGACGGAAAAAGACTTCCAGAGAGAACAGGCTGAAGAAACTGATGAGCCGAAGGAGGTGGAAGCCCCATGTGGGTTACAGTTGGATATCGAAAGGAAATTTCACTGGAATCTAATCGCGCATTAGACTCTATAGAATCGAGATTGTAACTCTTTGGTAACACATCTACTTGCAGTAATAACGATACTGCGTTCCTGATGCATCTTGGTAAGGCTTCTGGTGATGATTTTACCACGTTCAGACAAACAGCGAGTCGATTTTCAAAAGAGTTTCTCCCAATATTCCAGGTAGCACGAAATTTTCCAAAGAGAAATATTTCCACGATGAGACAACCAAGGATTTGCTGCTCCTTGATTCTTCGACTTGCTACAACCTATTTAGTAAATAAGAAGAATTAATTTTACATCACACGAGAATGTTTTTCTACATTATAAAAAAATATCGCCACCGCTGCTGTTTAAAGAATCAAGACTCTCTCTAAAAGCCCGCCCAACCTTCCTAAATGCCCGCTACCTCACTTACTATCCGCCCAACATCCCTACCCACTATAGTAAAATATTTAAATTTAAAGATATACATTTTTTAATGAGTACAAGATTGACTTTTAGCCAAATTTTAATTATTTATCATTGATAATTTATAAAACTTTAACTAACATTAAAGAAGAAAGTTTACTGTAAATCATTGTAGTTATTTACTGCAAGAAACTGTCCACCTAGAAACACTACCCGAATCGGGTAGTGTCACGCCTATCCCTAGAGGCTCGCCGAAAGGGAAACGGCTTAATGGTATAAAAAAAAAAAGCAAGTACCTTACCTATATCTAAATAAAAATTAATTTAATAAATTTGCTTAGCAATATAATTTATTTTGATGAAATTGAATGTTTATTCGTTCATCTTTCAATTGTATAGGTTGGTTAACTAATCTATTAATTTGATCAATTCATAATATTAATAATGAAAGATTATTAATAAATTTTTTGTACATGAATGGAAATACTTAAAACAACTGTAATCTTTAAAACCATATTTTAAAAAAGTATTTTCAAAACTTATGGCTTCAACCTTAACAGGTTAAATTTGCTTATCATTTTGTGTATGTTATCAATAACCTAAACTTTTTATACGTCTTTGAAATCAATTTCTGCTCTTAAGCTTATTTTAATCTATGTTATTCTCTATTCTTCGTTGATTATAATTTCAAACAGTTAATTATTGTTGTTTTTGTGGAAACAAATTTATTGAATAAAAATCATTTTAATTGAAAAGAAGTAATAAAATTATTACAAGACCAATAAATTTGGTTATAAATCAGTCTAAAAATGAATATAATATGTATGTAGATATAATATAAAATATATGTATTTTTCGAATAAAATTGTAATTTATTGGATATGATATTTTAGAAAGTATGGAGTGAAAATATCTTCAAGAATATGACTTATAAAAAGGTATAAAAAAGAGATATGTCCTTTATCTCTCCCTTAAATGCCTGTTCAAACTCTACGAATACCCGCCCAGCATCCCTAAGTGTCCAATCTAAGTAACCTGAATAATCCCTTTTTAGACTGATTTTTAGGCAAATGTATTCCATTTATATACCAAAATAGTATAATTATCTTGAAAATGAAGTATTTTGTTACATTCTGTTACATTTCAGACAAAATATATTTGAAAAAGCACAATACGACTTTGAAATAAATTAATTGAATTTAATGGAATTCAAATTAATGGACTAAAGAAACAATTACTTTGGAAATTTAGAACATTGGAGATGGAAATTGGGAAAATGGATATTTTGAAAATAAATGTGCATGGTAAAATGAAAATTGGACATGGCTAGTGGGTAGGGAGGTTGAGCTGACAGTTAGGGAGGTAGAACACGCTGATGTGAAGTTGAGCGTGAAGTTAGATGCCCATTTAAGGAGGAGAATCAGATATTAGAGGAGGTTGGACTGGCATTTAGGGAGGGCCTCGATTTCTGAAGAAGTGTCAGCAGCGACGGCGAGATCTTTTTATAATATGTACACACATATACTAATTAATAATTTATTAAATAAATTTTAATCAGGAAAAGAACCTGTTTGTAGTTTGTTGCTCCGTCTGATGTTGTCATTTTCGGCGAGTATGTTTTCTGACTGACTTTATTGATAAAAGAATGCATAGTCTCCACCTGGACAAGCGCGGAGATTGGATTATAATCCTTGGGCAAGACTATTGTCTGAGAAGTAGTTTTTTCGAGTTTGGCGGCATCCTCCGTTGCCAGTAAAGATCCACGAGATCTACTGAGTAACCGACTCAGAGCTAAGGGAGAAGATCTCGCAAGGCTTGAAGCTGCAACTTGGATTTCTTCCTCTTCGATACCAGAACTGTGGTCGTCATCTTCACTCCCTTTTTCAACAGAACGGTCAGATTGTATAAAAAAGAAAAGGTATTAATTGTGATCAGTTGAAGAATTTATTTGAAATAAATTTTCATTTGTATATTGGGATAACTCACTTGGTCCCAGTTTCCCATTTAGATTTGCTAATCGGAGTCTCGGAGGAGATTTACTCCAATAGGGGGAGGGGACGATTTTTTGGGGATGAGGTAGTGTGAATAATTGAACAACTCCAGAGTTTGTTAGGCCTGTGTGATTGTCTACTAATTGTAAACACACGTTTTTCGCCTTTACGGCTGCTGTCCCAGAAAGTCTGCAATAACAAATATTAATATTAAAATTTCTTTATTCCATTAATAAATCTAGGAATGTTTCTAAAATTTGCTTACTTATATCCAAAAGTCAAATCTATCCAGTGATGCAATCTTTCCGAAACGTATAAACTTTCCAAAGCTTCCCGATGTTTTTCCACAAAGTCTTCTGGAGAAGTCGCCCAAGCAGGAATTCCCAAATCCGGTAAATCTTCGTGAATCGACTGAAAAATAACAACCTTCAATAAAAATAATGCTCATTGTAGAGATAAGGAAAATTTTAAATTTCAAGGCTCACTTTAAAGACATTCGGATCTTTGAAAAATTGTGGAATGCACTCATCTGGACTCCAGTTATGCATTCTCTGAATAGAAACTGGATATTCACCCGGAACCCAAAGTGGACGGACGTGTTTGCACAAAACAGATCTTGAATATCTTCGAGAAAGGTATACGTAGTAGGTAATCTCCGAAAGAACATCCGAAACGTGATGCCCCACCTAAAATAATCATTTTAAAATGGAAATCGATCCTTAAACTCGATCTATAATTAAATGCATTTACGTATCTGCATTGCTTACTTCTGAAGATTCAGAATCAAAAGTGAGATCTAGTTGCCGATCTCCTTTATTCAATCGAAACTTAGATTTAGTCAAATCTCTCCAATTTCCTCCACATCTTGACGAGAAATCAGTAACCCAGGGCATGACATGATGACAACTGGGGTCGCCGTATCTTCTGCCAGATAAATTATTGAGGGCAGTTAGGTAATCGAAATTGCTGATGACACCATGGACCCAAAATTCGCAGAGTTTTTCGATAGATTCATTAGCACCGAATTCTGGAGTTCCTGGCTCTCCAGCTTGTGCCTTAGTATCTTTGGATGAATCCAAATATTTCGAATAGTTTTTGCTTTTTGTTGCTGAAGCAGTTACGGGACTGGAATCAGGCCACAGGTAAATATTGTCACTCAACTTAGGCAGCACCTAGTGCGAAAGAAGACACAAATGATTGAGATTGTAATTCGTGGACATTATCTGAGAAATTATGTCAAAGGCTCGGACTTATTTCAGAGGCCAACAATAGTGTCAATAGTGGCAGAAAACCAATTGGAATATGTTTGCCTTTTGAAGAAAAAATTGTGATCAAACGTTATGCATGTATAGAAAAGTAAATAAAATGAGAAACAATATGTAGTAACTTGAATGTTCTTTCTAGAATAAAAATCCTATGGATTTGCGAATTATATTTGCACAAATAAAATTTTTTATTAGTCAATCTTTTTTTTCTAATTATAAGGCATACACAAATTGAAAAAATGAGTATTGTGAAGAAATGCCATAGAATTAAATGTATTTTTTGTAGATAGCTTGCCTTTTTATATTGAATATTCCATTACTTGGTTCAAGATTGATGTATTGTGTTGACAATTCGACTTTTATAGCAGAAAATTTATCTTCTTGGTTAAAAATTCATCTCTTTCACTGGAGAATTCTACATTTTGGATGTTTTTTTTTTCTCTTTATTGACTAAAGAATCTTTCTTTGTTGAGGATTCAAGTATTTTGTTGAAAATTCGTACTTTTTTGGTTCAACCGAACTGTTTCTGATTTGAAATGAGAAGCTTTCCTTAGTTGAAATATCAACTATTACACTTTTTTGTGAATTCATCTTTTTTGGTTGAAAATTCGCAAGTAATTGTTCAAAAGTTGAACTACTTTGTTAATTCATTAGAAACAGTCAGATTTCACCAAACCTCCCATCCCCCAAATCATCTTACGTTATTTTCAGATGACCCCTAAATAAATATACGAAAAAAATTTTGCCAGCAAAAATTATGTAACTATTAATACAATTACAACTTTCATTTGGAAATTATACTTTGAACCAATGCAATTGAAATATGATATTGTTCTCTTCTTAAAAATCGCGTTTGACATTATTCAATTTCGGACGTTTTCGAGTTTAAAATATTTCACCAATAAGTACAATTTTGAATGATTTTTCTTTAAAAAATAAAGAATAGATTAATTAAAAATATTTTTAATTAATTTTTGTACACATGGGTTTTCAGACTATTTTCCGGTACATATTTCTGCACATGAGATGGTAGACATGTTATTTTAGCCCATCAACGAATAAGTTGGAAAATATTTTTTAAGGGAAAGATAAGAAATAGTGGCATTAGTGAATTTTTTTCCAAAGTAGCGTCATCGCTAAAAAAGAGTGTCAAATAGTGTCAATAGTGGCTTGAATCCGAGCCTTGAATATATCATACGAACAAATGTCTATAATATTACAAATTATATACCTGTATAGTAAGATTATCCATAAGCAATATATCGCTAAGCGTGACTTCACCCAGTACAAGGCCCAGATCGTGCAGATCTCTAGATAGGCGAAGCAGCTGATATACAAGAAACAGCGGTTTTGCGTAGGACGTGGATAATGCCGCAGGACTGTATGTAACACATCTAGAATGCAGGTTGAAGAAATATGATCACAACTTCGTTTTTGTATAAGCAAAGTTATAGGTATAAAAATAAAAATAATAAATTGAGTAAATAATAATGCATCGGAGGAACTCACTCTCGAAGGGAATATTGCGCTGTTTGATCATGTAATATTAGGAAGGCAGAAGGCGTTTCGATTGCAAATAGCACAGGTAATAAATTACAGTGCGTTTGTGATTCCAAGCCTGGTCTTACAGACGTTATTTTACCTTTTTCAACTTGTGCTATCGTACAACCGTAAATTCGAGTTAGTATCTCTTGCATTACTTGTACATCAGTCGTGTTTGTGCTTACGTTTGATTGATCCCTTTGCTCAAAATTAGTCCACGGACCTACCAATTGAAAAAAAAAATTAATAAAATAATACAGCAGTCAAATATTAATGTAGAGAAAATTGGCCATTTGTTTTCCAGGATTTTGTCTTCATGCTTTAATCGTCAAAAAAGTTCTTATTGAGTACTTACTATAATACTTTTTGTATGATTCTTTCCATAAATTTCGGTAATTCGTCTCTGCTACGTAGTGTAATACTTGAGCAAATATGAGATCTGTTTGCGTTTTTAAGCTTCCAGCGTGTCTTCCTCTTGGTAACGGGATCGCATTTTTATTTTGCTTTTCGTAAGCCTAATAATGTTTAAATTAGAAAATATGATAAAGTAGATAATAACTGGAACTCTGTTGAATTATCATTTTTTCAATGGAAGCTTACAAAAGTGCGTTTTATTCAAAACTGTTGTATTCAAATTCTCAATAATTTACACGTATAAAATCAAAGCTTTCAACACTTTTCAATTGAACAATCTTTTTAAATAGTCTCTTGAAATTATTTTTCCAAAATAATAATCATTACAATTTTTTACAGGAATCTTAAGGAAATTATTATCTTGAAAACTTTCAAAATCATTTTGTTTTAATTTTTTTTATATTTTTAAATTATTTTTGAATCATTTCAAAACTTTTGAATATTTTTTCAGCAATTCAAATTTTTCCTAAATTTTGTTTAAAATCCTGAAAAATTAGAAGAAAAATGCCCTAAAATATTCCATATTCTTTTTCTATAATTTTGAAATCTTTTGAAATCTTTTCAATCTTTAAATTAAATTTGAATTTTTTTAGAACTATTTCAAAATGTTTAGATTTGAATATTTCATTTATAATTGTTCATTTGACATGAAGAGTCAAATACTGCTGAATATTATAAAATTGTTCTTTTTCTTAATTAAAAAATGTCAAATTGAATGGGTGAAAACTGGAATATTTAAGTCTGAAACAATATTTGAATAGGATTTAAAATTTAATAGTATATCCACTTTTTTAAATTTAAAAATAGTTTATAAAGTCTCAATCGGACATTTACATTTGTTTGACTACTAAGACTTTCGGATTGAAAAAGTTACATTTTCAACGTTAAATTCTGTAAATTGTTCAATTTTGAACAGATTCTGAATTCTCTTCTAAAATCAATTATTTTTCAATGTTGAATACTCGAACTACAGTTCAATTAAAAAAAAATGAATTAATTTATATTTACAGTTGAACAACTTAAAATTGTATTAACCAAAATTTCCAATTTCAAAGGCTTGTAATTTTTAATTATTTACGCTTTCAAGTCTTCAAAACTGCATATTAAAATTCTTTAAAGTGAAAACAAATGCTTAAAAATGAAGAGAAAAATGGGAAATTTTTTGAATTGGAATATTTAGGAATTAGGCATTATAAACTGAATGATTTCATAATTGAAAAAGCTAACAATTGAACTTAACATTTAAAAAAGTTTAAATCGAACTAATTTTAAATTTGTGATACTTCAAGTGACTGTATAGATTTTTCGAGTAAGCCGTTTACATAATTGATTGAAAATGGAAAAAGACTAACCGTGATGTAAATTTGAAGCCAATTGGATCCTAATTGTTCACGAGAAGGTTGTGCTGCTATTTCGTCAGAGGAAAGTCGTTCATGTTTAATAAATTGTACACATCCGACACGCGAAAAACTAGCAAGCCAACGTCTGTGTACAGTCGCAGAAATTCTTCCATCCGTGCATTTTAAATATTCGACAGGTACTTCTAATTCTTTTTTTACTATTTCCATGTCCATTTATAATTGTAATTCCGAAAACGGAATGTATTCGTTAATTAATGCACAGGGCAAATAGAAAGTGATGCATAGAGGTTAGGTTTAAATTTGCAACTTTAAACAGCACTTTGATGAATAGATATTATACAAGTGTCATACATGACTAGAAAAATCAATGAATAATATTGTTACTAATATCTTATCGTAAAGTCGTTAACATAACACAGAAATATGAGATTCGGAGCGGATTTATGATATTGACAGATCAACTTGCTTGCAAGTCGCCATTGCTGTCAAAATCAGCTGATTCGCGCTTTTACTTGTTACCAACATGTTGCAAT
The DNA here is from genome assembly GCA_932178445.1 of Andricus quercusramuli. NCBI lineage: Eukaryota > Metazoa > Arthropoda > Insecta > Hymenoptera > Cynipidae > Andricus > Andricus quercusramuli. Next base: position 159,976 of record CAKNXH010001880.1, on the reverse strand, counting down.
AATATACAAACCTATACAATTGTTTTCTGTAACAGCTTTGAATTTTTGTAGAGAATATTCCAAAAATTTTGTTTAGCCAAACTCAAATCTTTTATTCGGAGAAATAAAGATTTCTATTTTTGTAAACAAATGGTACACAAGTGCTATAAACAGTTTTATAATGTTGGTTATACTGACATGAATCATTATTCCCTAGCCCTAGCTAGTTAGTAGTCACTAGTATGGTATATGGATGCATGATCTGTATTTTTAGATCATGTATGGATGTAACTAGTTTCATGTGGCAAAGTTTAAAGTCGACATGTGTTTGAATTATATAAAGTATTTCTTAAAATTATCAACAAAGAATACATTGCGCAATCTTAATGTCTAAATTTTAGATGGTTATGAACTTGCCGGATATTTTTAAGTAATTTTCGATTAAATTAGTTGTAAGAATGTACCGTAGTTTCGTTGCGGAAGTTAAACTAACCTAAAAGTGAACCGGCTCAATTAGGTTTTGCTTATTTTGTGTTATAATTACATAAGTAAATACTGATATTTGATTAATTAATTGATAACTTGTGCTTGCATTTTAATTTTCTACCAAGTGATAAAACATTGAGGATAAATATGATTTACCCTCAAAATCAACACAGAAAATTGCATTATTTTTCTCATCGAATATATGGTACGTATTGTTTATTTTTCAAAATATTGGAATATAAAATCAAACATTGAAGTTATTATTGGCATTGGTTGAAAATGAAACAATAAGGAATAAGTAAACGTAATATACTTGAGGCTAGGTTTCAATCATTTTACTTTATAACGCTTTACGATCATTTTATTTTTATCTATAAAAATCAAGTATGTTACAAATTTTACATTAAAAAGCGAATTTACACAGGGTTATTATTTTTTTTTTTTTAAGAATGCGGATACGAATTGTTTTGAATAAGAGAAGTATGAGGGCGAAGGGATGGATCTGGCATTGTATTCCCACCAGAAGTTGCTTTTTTCTCTAAATTCAAAAGATGTATTTCGTGTTGAGATCTGTAAAGAAAATGAAATATGCTGCTTATAAACGTATTATTTTTTAATATAAAAATATGAACTTTTATATAAAAGTAGTTATGATTTTACCGAGTTGAACTGCTTTTTAAGACTTGGTCATCTTTGTCCTTTTTGAAAGAAATCACACCGTTTGGACTGTCTTTATCAAATATTCCATTGTAGACCAACAAATCGTCTACTAAAACCTAGAAAGGATCCAAGATAAAATCTACGACAAAAAAGAAGAAAGCAGACCTTCGAGGCTTTATTTTAAATAATCTACTCACACCAAACTCTTTGACTTTCCTCAATGGAGTTTTTGCGTAATTCCATAATTTGATTTTAGAAACAGCGACAGGATGATAGAAAATTATATAAATCCTGTTTATCTGTAATATCAAATTCTTATAGTCTCCTTATCATGGTTGCTAAAACTCAGGAAATTCTGGAAAGTCAGGGGATGTCAGGAAAACCTTGAAAGATTCAGGGAATTTCCGATAAACTGATGTTGAAGTTTATAAAACTCTGTATGACTAGAGAGCCGATTAGCGGAAAATCCCGGTTAGACCATCGTTTGTTCTTGATAATTTCGAATGAGGTGTTTTCTCTTCAACCACCAACTAACTTCACTTCGTTGATTGCTGAGGGGGAAAACGATGAACCAAATGCATGGGATTCGGTCTATTTTTGCCCCATTTTGCTAAAATCTTCGTAAAAATGATTTTTTTTGTATCAGTGTATTTGAAAAATAGTTTTTATTTTTTAATAACTATTTAATGAAATAATGAAACGATAATAATTATCATTCATTACGAAGATATTACCAAAAATAAAGTTTTGTTCCGTGCATTTGGTCCACTGTTTTACCCTCAGAACTCACCGAAGTGAAATTAGCTGGTGGTTGAAGTGAAATCACTTGAAGGAAGCGTTTGAAATTTAGAACAAAATATATTACATCATTTTGAATTAAAAACGTTCCGATTCAAAATATTTTAGATCAGGTAAAATGATGAAAAATGACAATATTTCGAATGAAAAGAAAAGGATCACTTGTATGATTTCTGAATAAAAGCATTAAAAATTGAAAACATTTCTAACGGAAGGTTTCAAAATTCTAAACTTTTAAAGTAAAATTTTTAAATTTGGACGTGGACAATTTTATTAGGAAGCAGATAAAATGGTATCATTTCTAATTCAAAGAATTTAAAATTGAACAATTTTATTCTAAACATTTTATTATTTCTAATTAAAAGCATTCAACATTGAATAATTAACCATTTTGAATTTTGATAAATTTAAATTCGAAGCGATTCAAATTTGATAATTTAAAATTAGAAACTATATTGAATTTTTCAAAGCCAAAGCTCTTGAAATTTTAGAAATCTAAATTTTTAATAAATTAAAAAAATTATGCCTCAGCATAAAAATTGATTAGACCAATTTGTCGAAAATCCACAAATAAATTCATCTTTATTTTCACCATCCAAAATGGAAAAATGTTCAATTACAAAGCTTTAAAATGGAATTATTTTGAAGAACGTACGAAAGAAAAAGTAATTCTTAATGGGAAAATTTAAAAATGAAAAAATTAATTTAGACCATTTATATTTTAATCATAAAATTTAAACTAGCACTTAAATTATTCCAAGTAAATTTAAATCGTTTAGAAACTACCATTTTTTCAATTTTCAATTATACTTTTCGAAATTCAACCATTTCAATTTTAATCAAAAAATGTAAACTGCTTAAATTACTTTAAGTAAATTAAAATCGTTTAGAAACTAACAATTTTCAATTATACTTTTGGACGTTCAACCATTTCAATTCTAATCCCCCAACTTAAACTACTTACGTTACTTTAAGTAAAGTTAAATTTCTCAAATTGTAACCATTACAAATTAAATAAATTATTCAATTATTCCGTAGAAACATTTTTTTCAAAGTTGAGTTTTTGGTTTGAATTATTGTCTTAATTTTTCATTGTTTCGAATTTATTCTGGAAGAATTTAGTCCAAAATTATTTAATTACAAATCCTTTAAACCAAAACGTGTGCAACTACTAAGTCTTTCAATTTTATACTTTACGATTTGGAAGAATTTAAGAAACCAGAACGTTTTATACGTCTAAAATTGAAACCTAATAATTTAGAATATTTACATCTAAAATTATTAAATTAAAAACCGACTATCAAGGCTTTTAATATGAAATGTTGCAATTTTGAAATATTTTGAAATGAAATTGTCCTGACGTTTTTAATATTTGTATTTGAAACTACATAATTGTAAAAAAAAATCTTTAGTTGTAAGGCCTCAAAGATTAGATATTTTAAAGATGATAAATATATTATCAATAAATATCATATCATGTAGTATCATGTGATTTGCAAACTGATTGGATAGATTTTTTTTTACTAAAACGTGTGATATCTTAAAAAAAAAAAATCTGTTGAAATCCGACAGTTCTCCGCATCTGACAATGAGAGCCGAGCAGCGCTCGCCAGATAACGTAACAGTGGTATTAATCCGCTCTCTATGTATGTCTGTTGTTACTAAAAGTATTTGAGATAAATTGAGAAAGAAAATTGTTCGTTTTTATACCTGAAAGACAAATTTATAACGGTCAGTGAAAATGAAAAATTGGTCAGGGAAATGTCAGGGTAAGTAAGGGAATTTCGAAATTGGGATTTTGTAGCAACCTTGCTTATATGTTTAGAGTTATAAATTTAGAGTCTTGTAGTTCTCAAAAAAAAGATGGCTCACCTGTTCTGGTAGAATCGGTGCAAGCCATGAATGTTGAGCATCTCGAGAATCATTTACATTATCAATAAGCTTATCAGGTGTTCTTACATCATTATCTATACCTTCTATAATATTTACACTTTCAGGATAAGCTGCTACATCTACAGTAAATTAGTTGTATAGTTAGATTTTTTATTTGAAAAATATACTCTTTTGTTACTTTGACAGTAATATGGCAGACATGGCAAGATTGTATTCGTTCACTTACTGTCCTTAGTTAATTCGATCTTAAGACCTTGAGCATCGTACATTTCAATTCCATTCAGACCAACATAGTATGGATCCCCCCAGGTAGAAAAAATTACAATTTGATATACAAATCCTTGAGGTATTAGTGGTGCTTCATAATCCATGTCATCATTCGTAGTGTCTGAAAATAACATTTTAATTAGCAAAGTTTGGATTTAAAAAAACTTATTTTATGATCTATACTAACGATTAGAATCAATTTATTACAATTACCTTCCGATGACACAGCAATGTGCAAGCCGTGTTGATTTGGAAGAATCGTTAGTGAGTTTGGCGGATTTATGAAACTAATTTCCTGTGCGAAATCATAATGACAACACCCAGGCGCTCTTCTTAAAAGAAAACCATCGAAAAGATTGAATACTGGTTTGCCATCCAATCGTACGATCATTTGCTTTACCTTTGAAATGAAAATAAATTTTGCATTATTACCCATCCTTATTATCAAGCGAAATTTTATTGAATGAATCGTTCAAAAGTTAAATATAGGAATTAAAAATTAATTACTCCACAATATGAAAAGTCTAAAGAAGAATTGTAGTTCCAAACTCTCATTCCAGTGACGAAAATCTCTGTATTAAATTGTATCGTTATAATAACCGTAGTTTCGAGTGAAAATTGAGTCGCCCACATGTGACTTTCGTCTGTTGTTAAATTATTTCCATCCGAAAGCCTCATTAAATTATCATTTCCTGTGTTACAAAAGATTTTGGCATGAGCTAAAGAAATTGGTGTGTCTTGATCGCTGATAAATTCTAGTCCTGTTAATCCTAAAAATATATATTTTTTTAATTGTAACGAATAAATATTTTTTAAAATATTTATTTATTTTTGGCATCACCAATCATATTAAAAAGTCCCCAATTAGAAAATAATAATAGTTGAATCTCTTTGCAGGCGATTGACATTCCATTATTGTCATTTTCTCCAGAAATCACAGATTGATTTGCAGCACAAATTTCTGAACTGATCTCCTATAATAAAAAAATGGTGTAAAAATAATTGAAATTTAAATATTATAAATAAAAATAAATTATTCAAAAATACTTGCAGTGCCAGTTATGGGTCTTTCAGCTTCTTTATCAGCTTCCCTATCAAAATCACTAATTGGATTAAATTCATCGAAAGTTTGATCATTTTCTGATATCAGTTGTAATATAGTCTCATCAATAGTAAACAATATAGTCTGAAATTAAATTAAAAGTAAATTCTAATTTGACATTTCACAACCCTGGATGTTTCTCTAATTACTTACGTCTCCAAATGAATCTATGCTACCAAAAATATCACCAGATGCTCTCGCAATTTCGCCATCAAATATAGTAATTCCATCAAGCTGAATAATAACGTCCTTTGCACCTCTGTAGGAATGAATTCTGGATTTGTTATAATTCTAAAAATGGAAAAATATCATCAATTTATTTAATACCTGATATTTAAAAAAAAAATAGCAATGTGATTTACCCAAATTCGAATCATTGCAATGCGAACAGCCTCATTAAATTGCATGTAAATTAAATGATCGCTCCCGCTTGTAAAAGGTGCCAGCCATAAGTTAAAATCATCTCTGGTTCGATTTATTCCATTAATCAGATTGCTAATTACTCGAGGGTCATTGCTGTGATCTGGTAGTTCATTTACATCCGAAGGTTCAGCGTGGATCTAAATTAAATTGCAAGTGGAAATTATTGGATAATTTTTTATTTAAAAACAAGAAATTAATCCAGTCGACTTATAAATTAAATTAATTTTCTCACCTTCTCTACAATCACAGGTCTACCAGAATCAGAAAAAATCTCAATCCCATTCATGCCAACGTAATGCTTATCGCCCCAGGTGCTGAAAATATTAATCGTCAGTGATCGACCACATGGTAATTCGGGAATTATAAAGTCCTCCTTAGATGTCCTGTCTGGAACAGATAATTTTTTCCAACCACTGGATAATAGAAAACTTTTGCATAATGAAAAAACTGACCTGAGAATTTATCTTGATAAAAAGGAATCAGTAATCATAACTAATGTTTTCATGCATCGTGTGGTTTTGCTTATGCTCAGTGGCGTGTAAAATTCCGATTACAGCATTTCTTGATCATCAATTCAAAATATTTTTTAACAAAAGCATATTTTTAAGAGGATTTATAAATTACGTACCTTTAGGTGGACCCTCTTCATAATGATACATAAACTTTGGATTATATTCCCTTACTTCATCTTTTGGGCTTTTCGATTTGCGTTGATCGTCTTTATTTACAATTTGATGTTCTTTCTGCCTTTGGTTGTAAAAGACTTTTTCTTCAACATTGACACGAGTGTCCATTTTCTCATTAGGACTTTTTACTTTTGGCGCAAATCCTGATAAGTAATCCAACTTTCTCTTTATTATTCCTGAATACAATTTTAAAGAAATATTTGTAAGAAATATTTTTGAAAATTTGAAAGACTGCAATTTTAAAAATATTAAATAATAACCTATTGGTAAATATGGCTGGATTTTCGATTTTTTAGAATCCTTTTCATAATCTCCTTCTTTTGTTGGGTACTGAAAACTGTTTAATGTTCTAAAATGAGAATCAGGAAATTTGTACTTTGCTTCTTGATCATCTAGGTATTTATCCAGTCTACTCATTTGGTTTCTTTCTTTTTCAGCTTGGTAAATATCGTGTAGAGTGAAAAATGTTCGATTTGATTCTTCAGAACTACGACTGATATCGTGATTGGGGGAATTTGGAAGTGATTTGGCAGTTGTTGATTTTAAAAATATATTACAATCGAATTCCTGAAGTTTGTGCGTTGCAAATAAAGTCTTCTCTCTTTAAAGAAAAACAAAAATTATTTTTCTTACAACAACACTAGTTTTATAAAAGACTTACTCTGTGCTATTTTTCTCTTTATGATTTATAGTTTTGTCCAAAGGATTGTTAAGGAATCCATCCGACTTTACTAAAGCATCTGGCGATTTGTATTGGCTACTGTCATTCAAATTCAACTTTTTCACCGCCCTGTGAAGAAATGCATTTTTCATTTAGAATATCTAATATTTAACCAATTTTTAATTTAATTTTAAGTTAATTTTTGAACTATCCAGTCGCTTTAAATGCTTCGGGCTTAAAATTCTTTAGTTTTGAAACCTTGAATTAGAAGATATTCGTTTATTGTACGTGTCAAGCTCTTAAATTTTGAAATTTGAAGCATTAGAATTGATTTAATAGTCAGCTCTAACTGCTTAGTATTCGAATTTTCTAAGTCTGAAAGCTTCAAAATGAACATTTATGTTTTCTAAAATAATTGTTGAATTGCCAATGTTTTAATTTAAAATTAGAAATACTTAGATTTCAAAAGAGTTCCACTTTGAAAGCAAATTGAGAAAAAAGCAGGAATTTTTTTGATTTCAGTGACAGTAAACAATTTTGGAATAGCATTCCTAAAGAAAAGAAATATTTTGTTGAAATTATAATATAAAATAAAGATAAAAAAATCCTATTTCTATAAATATAAAATGAAAATACATACTCTGACATTTCCAAAAGCCAAGGTGGTAGTTTGCTAGAAATTCCGGCATAACTAATTCCTTCTTCGTTAGTGATTCTTTCCATTTTTAAAGTGGAATACAATATCAAGGAATTGGAATCTTAAGGAATCTTAATTTGAAATCTATTGCGAAGGCCTGCAACTGCTCCGGAGTATTTAGACACATTGAATAATTTTGTTCGCGATTCTGATAGGTTATAGTACCAACGTCGAATAATTTATGAATATTAATCAGGTGTTGAGGATAAGCAGAAACTTTTTGAGAAAAGCAGTTATTACATGATTCACTCGTCTTTGTTTAGACTTCATGACAGACGATAATTTCTACAAATTCATTTTACTTAATATAAATTAAAGAGTATCAAAATGACAGAAATATTCATTGTTGATGTTCGTGGTTGAAATAGTTACCATAGCAACTGAATAGTCACAACAACTGCCGCAATTGTACTCACAGTATTCAAAGTGTCATTGCTCCTGAGAAGAATTTATGATTTTTTCTCTCCCAGTTTTTAGGATTCTTTTTCAGGACTTCACATTAAAAATAGAGACTCAATCTATTTTTGTATATTCTTTATTTGAGGCAAAAGATAGAGATATTGATAATATCTAGAAATTGTTTTATAATCTTTAGTGAACAGAGAAAAATATTGATTAAGTAAAAGATGAGAGATTAATTATACACAATTTGGTAGATGACTTAACATACTAAAATAATTTGTAATTCAGGTATTAAATTCGAAAACAGTAATAGTCTATTTAGCAGTTTGAGAAACACATATATAAGCATATTGAACATATTTGTGTAATTTAAGATTATTATCAGGCTTACATGCAAGTCTTCGTCTTTGACTACTATTTTCTTCGGCTATTGTTTCAGTTCTCTTCTATTTTTATAGTCCAAGAGCTGGTGAAATTTTTTCCGGCTGATTTTTAAATGGCTAAAAAAATTATATAATATAGCCTCGGATGGGTACAATATCTAATCGAGTGACTGCCATTTCGAAATCCGTTGTTAAGTCGTGACTGCCAATCAAAAATCGCGAAAAATCTTATTGAAAATTCGGCTGATTTTAAAATGCACGAACAAAAAAAAATAATTTAATTGAAGGCATAAGAAAAATATTCCCGAGTGACTGCCATGTCAAGGCTGTTGTTTTCTACTGACTGCCAGCCCCCAAAGTCCGCGCCGCATCGTCCGGCCCGTGCTGCATCGCTCTGTTTGCGCTGTATTTTTCAAAACGGTCAAGGTCATTCTTGAAGTAAATTTCAACGAGGAATCCAGTGGTGAACTTGAATTTGACCTTGAGTTTGACCTTCAAGGTCATTTCAAGGTCAACTTTTACGTTTAAAATGTATTTAGGTCATGGGTCTAGGGTGACCTTGAACTCCAGCTGAAGGTTATTAGGCTCAGGCGTTTACGGAAACCGTCGAGGTCATTATTGGAGGAACATTTAACTAGGATTCCAGTAGTAAACTTAAATTTGACCTTGAGCTTGACCTTCCAGGTGATGTTCAAGGTCGTCCTTGACCTATAACCTGAGTACATGTTTGGATGAAAAATTTCCCGCTCTTTAATTGCCGTTGTCAAAAGTAGGGTTTTCCAATTTAAAAAAACAAAGTTGGCGTTGAAATAACCTTGGAGGTTAAGCTCAAGGTCAAATTCAAGGTCACCACTGGATTCCTCGTTAAAAGTTACGGATAAAGTTCCGAATAGCTGAATTCTCCGATTTTCTTCAAACTCCGTGTACTTATGTATTTTGACTCGCTGATTACGAATATGATGGTGAAAATTTGCGACAAGGCGATTTTCATGGTGAAACCATAAAAAAAACCCATAAAAATCATGTTTTTTCCGTTTATCTAAGCCAATACGCGAAATTTCGCAAAATCTTTAAACAATAGTTATAAATCTCATCAAGATACACATTTTTTGTCTGAAACATTTTTTTTACGAGTTATAGTTTTTGAGAAAATTAGTGATACATCTGCTGAAATGTAACAGATTTCAGTGCAATAAGCCCCAACATTATTTCTGTAACCAGTCACAGAGGGGCCTTTCCACTCCCCACGAGACGTTGGAAAGGGATAGGGGTTCGATCAACATTATTTCTGTAACCAGTCACAGGGGTGCCTTTCCGCCCCCCATGAGACCTTGGAAAGGGGTAGGGGTTTGACCAACATTATTTATGTAGCCAGTCACAGGGGTGCCTTTCCACCCCCCACGGGACGTTGGATGGGGGAAAGGTTTTGGCCAACATTATTTCTGTGACAAATGACAGGGGTGCCATCTGCTCCCACGAGACGTTGGAAACGTTGCAGACGGTGGTTGCTGCCATTACATAGGGCCTCTCGCCATGGTAATGAACAGTAAGGAAAGAGCTGACGGTTAGATGTATCACTAATTTCCGCAAAAAATATCATTCGCAGATAAAAATGTTTTGAACAAAAAATGTATAACTTGATGAGATCTACAACTTTTGTTTGGAATATTTGGCGATATTGTGCGTGTTGGCTTAGATAAACGCAAAAGTCCATGATTTTCATGGGTTTTCCATGAAAATCGATGTATCACTAATTTTCTCGAAAATTATCACTCGCAGAAAAAAATATTTGGAACAAAAAATGTGTACCTCGATGAGATCTATATTTTTTGTTTGAACAATTTTGTTAAATTTTTCGTAATGGCTGAAATAAACGGAAAAAACCATGATTTTATGGTTTTTTTGTGGTTTTACCATGAAAATCACCTTGTCGCAAATTTTCACTATAATATTCGTGATCAGCGAGTCAAAATACATAAGTATACGGATTTTCAAGAAAATCGGAGAATTCAGCTATTCGGAACTGCACCCAAAGTTACTCCAAGAATGATCTCGACATTTTTCGTAAAAACCTGAGCCGCAGCAGTACAGGTTGGACCCACCCCATACCTGAGTCAAGCCTAATAACCTTCAGCTGGAGTTCAAGGTCACCCTTGACTCATGACCTAAGTACATTTTTCAACGTAAAATTTCCCGCTCTTTCGATTGCCGTTGTCAAAAATATGGGTTCCCATTTAAAAAAACAAAGTTGACCTTGTAATGAACTTGAAGGTCGAACTCAAGGTCAAATTCAAGTTCACCACTGGATTCCTCGTTGAAAGTTACTTCAAGAATGACCTTGACCTTTTTGAGAAATACAGCGCAAACAGAGCGATGCAGCACGGGCCGGACGATGCGGCGCGGACTTTGGGGGCTGGCAGTCAGTAGAAAACAACGGCTTTGACATGGCAGTCACTCAGGAATATTTTTCTTATGCCTTCAATTAAATTATTTTTTTTTGTTCGTGCATTTTAAAATCAACCGAATTTTCAATAAGATTTTTCGCTATTTTTGATTGGCAGTCACGACTTAGCAACGGATTTCGAGTGGCAGTCACTCGAAATCGTTTTTAGCAATGTTTTTACTATATGTTAACAAATTTTCATGCATAACGCGATTGGTCGGTTCTTTATTTATAAAAACACTATAAACAATTTTTTTATTAACAAATGCAACGGATTCGAGCTGGCAGTCACTCGATTTCATATTGTACCCATCCGAGGCTATATTATATATTTTTTTCAGCCATTTAAAAATCAGCCGGAAAAAATTTCACCAGCTCTTGGACTATTATATTGAAGGAACTCGAATAGCTTTAGTCTATTTCGTTTCATATTTATTCCGCTGTATCAAGTATACAAAACATTGCTAGGAAGGTACATCTAGTACTGATTTTTGGCACTCGCAAGCATTTGAAAACTTAGAATATATTCAGTATAGTACGAAAGGGTTTCTTCTTACTTTGACTTTAGTATTTATTAATACTATATCTGGATTCTCTACTTTCTATACAAATTAACAATTAGAAAATTTGAGATCAGTAAAAACTTAACAATAGAATTAATTTATTCTCTGGAAGATCTAAAATCACTGGCAATTTCACGAAAGATAGATTTTTCTACATGTACAAAATACAACCGTTGTTTCACTTTTTTCAGATATTACAATATAGTACATTTAACGAAAATTTTCTCTCTGAGTTGAAGGACCATCTATTACAATTTTAGCTTAATATGGAGACAAATTCTCGTCTCATTTTATTAATAATTTACTTTTGTTTTCGTTATAGAAAACAAGTAACAAGCGTTCGTGTTACATTCAGAATACTTTTATTGGCTTACGTAAATATCTATTTCTATTTCCCCCAGTTTTGTTAGGTAAATGAATATGTCTAATCTCTCCTGACAATGAAGAATAGGTATAAATCATCGATTGTCTTTATGAGACTTTCGACTCGCGTATAATTTCCTATTTACGTCATGCTTTTCTTACGATGGCACTTAGTTTAGCAGTGACGTTTTGCAATTTCGATAATTATCCTGCGATTGTTCTCTGATTATTTTCTCATACTTATAAAATATATATATATACAATATAAAATATCAATCGGCATTGATCAAAAATTGATTTACAATTGGAAACCTAAAACATCTACGATTTTTAAAGCTCTAGATGAGATTCCATAAAATTGGATAAGAGAGAGTTTGTAAACGAAGTAGAGCCTTTTTCGTCTTCAGCGATGGGATAGAGATGATGCAATATGGCAAAATAATGAAAGGCAGCGCCTGAAACTACGAAAATGTGCCATATGGCATGGGCACAAGGAATTCGTCCGTCAGCTTTAAAAAATATTATTCCTAGAATGTACATTAATCCTCCTAGTTTGAGCTCAACGATGTCATTATACTCCGTCTGCAATAAAGAACAGAATCATGGCAAAATTTTTCATTTTATATTCTTATTGATTTATCAAAATTACAGGGATCACGCTCCCATTTTTTCACAAATTTTCAATTCATTTTTCAAAAATCAATTACAGAAATATAATACATAAGACAAATCGAAATCAAGACGCTTTCATAGAGATTCGTTTTCATGATACCGGTTTGAAGTATTTTCTAAACGATTTATTTGCTAAATTTGTTGATATGAAGGACATCGTTAGCGAAGAAATGGCTAACAATTAAATTGAGAAAATAAACTGGAAAGATCAATCAATTCTACAGTTGAAAATAAAAAACGTCTTATACTACTCTCAAAACTTGACTTCTTGATGTTGGGATATTTTCGAAATACCTTTTTTTCAGGACAAAATGAAGAAATTCGCAAACATATTAGATGCTAGCAAAAAAGTATAATTAATTATATACAACATTTTTATGAGTGACTGAGAGTTTTCAAATAATAACAATACATTAGAAAAATATTGCTAACAACTCAGGGTTCTGTACTGAAGAGAATACGCTAGAATAGTTGAAAAGAATGAGGAATCAAAATCTTTCTGCTGATAAAAATGCATTTTAAAAAATGTCAAATATGGGCATTTTTCAATTCTGTTGTTTATCTATATTTCAATCTTTGATCTAAAATAAATTTCTGATCAGTAGAAACTTCTAAAGTATTCGAACATTAAAAAAAAAGTTTATAGCTAAAAAAAGGTTCAAACACAAAAATGACTATTAGTATGTAAAAGAGTTGCTAAGAAAACGCACTATTGTTAGGTAGAGGACACTTTCGTGTCATTTTCAAGATACCCATGTGATATAAAAAGTTTTTAATAATAAATTAAATCGCCTTCTAATCCCCTTTTAGTCCTCTTTTTTTTTTGAAAAAATCCCCTCTTCGACCTAAAATTGAACTTCTGAACCTCTGTGATCCCTGAAACTTTTTTTTTACATTTTGATTAAAGGTTTTGGTTTAAATAAAATACTTACAATATCGACAATTGCTATGCTGGGTCCAACACCCATGACTAGATAAAAAATAGTTTCGAGCTTCTTGTATCGCTCGTGGAATATTTGTTGATAGAGAATACCAAGTGACGCCATAATCCATATCAAAATTCGCATTGTAGATAAAGATACGTGAGATTGGAAGCGCTCATTGTTTAGCCATGGAAAGTAAGTAGCGGCTATAAAGATGTAGATCATTGCACGGTCGAATCGATGGAGAGCATCTTTTAATTGCCTGCAAAATAAAAATTTGTGTACATTTGTTTAATATATTAAGGATGAAGTTTTCTCATTTTTGCAAGTACTTCAAATATTGATAATTTGTAAAAGGAATCCTTGGTTAAGTCAATAGGAAATTATTTATTGCTACTTTTTAACAATTATCAAAAACTATTTTTGCTTAATATTTAGAAATGTATTGGTTGCAGATAAAATTTTCCCCCAAAAATGTGTTTTTTTGAAGAACTACAACATTTCTTGATGACATTTTTTCCTGAAACCAATCTTTGTCGAAATTTTCGACACAAAAATTTGTTTGGAAAAAGTTAAAGTAGCAATACATGCGCAATAAGCAATAAATGTGTTTCCAACGTCAAATAATATTTCCTTGAAATGTTTACTATAAAGAATAATTGAGCATACTTGCATTATGTTATGTAAGCCAAGCAAATTTTGAAACTGAGCGAAATTGAAAGACACGTTTTTCAATTCAACGAAATGTCATTAGAAAAAAACTTTCCTTTTGTCTTTGATAGGAAAACAAACATTTTAAAACTTGGGTGTTGGAAGATTAAATAAAATTAGAATAGATTTTCTTTATTTTTTGGAAATAAAAGTAAAAATCTAAATTATAGAAACTCGGAAGAAACCTTTTTTTTTGTTTTTGAAATAAAAAGAAAATGATAAAAAACCGTTAATTGATTTTTGAAAACCAACAGAACCGAAAAATAATAACGGAATCGTGAATATTAAGCGTATTGAGTTGTTCCTCAACATTTCCCTATAGAATTAGCCATAGAATACAAAAGAAAGAATTCCTTTTAAAATAAATTCATCTCCACAAACAGGTTTTATAGGGACCCAAAAAAACTCCATCAGTTGAAAATCGAGTTTTGCGCGTTTTTAGCGCTAATTCTGTTTTTTTGCGCTTTGTTGTAGTAAAAATAGTTTCTATATAAAATATTACTTTAATCAGATATTTCAAAAAAAAATTTAACAATTTATTATTATTTATAGTCATTTTCTCTTAGAATGGAGGTAGAATATCGCCTTTTTTTTTAATTCTTCAACTTGTTTTCAACTTTTATTTAGAGCAGGAAAATAAATAATTTATTATTATTCATGATTATCTTCTCTTAAAGTAGTATTAAAAATGTTCAATTTTTTGTCAACTTTTCCCTTAGAGCGAGGTAATAATTAATCAAACTTAACCGAAATAATTGTTTAAACAATTAATTATTGTTTATTATTTCTCTTAGAGAAATGATAAAAAATTAGGTTTTTTGTCTGAAATTTTTAACATTTCTTTGGCTTGTTAAGTTTCTAGTTATGAAGAAATAATACATGAACATCAAAGACAATCATTTC
>CAKNXH010001880.1:14554-139961 GCA_932178445.1 Andricus quercusramuli | reverse complement strand
ATAACATTTTAACTAATACAATTTGTCGCTTAATTTATATAATTATTCTTGATTTGAAATCAAATACAAATCGCGAAGCGCGACGCCCAAATCGCGCGCCGTAAGTGCGCTCAAACTTTTTTGTTTCTATTATACGGTGCACAGAACCGAGCGTGGAACGCAAGGTTCAAATGAATTTGAAATCAAATATCGAGCGCGAAGCGCGAGTATCTGGATGAGAATGTGTTCCTTAAGGTCGATAGAACCTTGAGTAAATAAATTTCCTTTTCAGTCTAAAATAAAAACAAATTTAACAATCACTTCATATGTAGAGGTTTTGATAATTTTCTAATATTTAGAAATAAACTTTTTCTTTCATCGAAGTCGAACACGAAGTTCAAAGATCTAGAGGAATCGAGCGTAAAGCGCGATGTGAATACGCCCGAGCGCGAAGCGCGAGATCCAACAGTTGCGCGCCCTAGGCGCGCTCAAACTTGCGAGCGAAGCGAGCCGCGCGCGAAGCGCGCGATGAGAATGTGCCCGCGAAGCTGGCATATTTTTTTTTATTCTTTTCGTTTTGGATTCGAACAAATTTGGGAGGTGAAGAAACTAAAATTGAAACAAAAATGTCCAATCCGTTTTTGGACCACCCGAATTTGCAAGCACTGTTGGGTTGAACTTAATCGAGACTACACATGGCTTATTATATCAGACTTGAATTATTGTTTTGAAATCAAAACTAAATTGTTAGACTTTCTTTTTGTTATTTTTTTGTTTCCGGAACAAAATCAGAGGACACAAAAAATTTATTTCTTTAAATTTGTTTGAAAATAGACAAATCTTTCTTTGGTTCCTCTAAAATTCTAAAGAAAACTAAATTTGAAGGAACTTTTGTTCTGTAAAAAAAATGTATGTAGGTTTATATAATCCGTAAAACAAAATTTTTCGTTCTAAGCGTTTTAAAAATGAATTTAAAAGCTTGTCTCAAAACTGGATATTAAGTTCTCGTATAGTAGAAATTGGAAATATTCATGCATCAATTATAAGTTTATAATTGTTATTTTTTCAGAAAACTTCCCGAGGATGAATAAACTTACCCATTATGCTTATGGTAGTGTACACAATGAAAGAAAGTTGACACGGTGAAGACAAGGAGCAAGGATGTCCCATAAATAGTAGCAGAAACAAATTGTGTCCACGACATAGAACGCTGTAACAACTCCAATGCTGCCACCAATGAAGGTATGATCCAGATTCCATGGGTAATTACGTTTGCCATATGCTCCACAAATGTAGGCGTGTAAGCTTCGTGTGAACACGCCCTTGGATTCATCCATTTTATACTAAAAGAAAAGTAAAGCTTGTAACTTTCATTTTTATTAATTAAGACACAAACAAGACAGTTAATAATCGTCGCAGGTAATTTCAATAATAAAAGAAGGTCAGAAACCCCCATTTAAATTCTGAAGCTTGATCTTGAAGTAATAATAATGGTATGGAAATTAAACCACCCATGATTCAAATACATTAAACAGTGAGCACTGAGAGTCTCTTAAAGATTAAATTAATAGAGATTAGATTGAGTAGAATGATAAAATTTATATATCAATTAGGCATTTTTATTCTCAAATACATTTTTCATCAATTGTAAAGAATGTACAATTTTGATTTTATATCTAAAGTATTTCTTCGTTTTGTACATGTCAAGGACTGGAACGTCGATCCAAAAAAATATAGAGAATCATAATTGACTTGCAAAAAAGTGTTGACAAATTATTTCATATAGACAGTAAAAGATAGTATAAATAATTCGGCTGAAAGAAACATAAAACAATTAAAAGCAAGGTAGCCTCTCATCCAATTAGAATCCATTTTTATTGAAGTCAGATTGTTCTTCAGTTCAATTACCGCCTATAATCTGCGCTACTGTACAGTGAACTAAAGACCTCGTTAGAAGTCGTATTACAGAGCAAATCATAAAATTAAACTCTCAAAAGCTCAATGGTAAAAATAAGTTTTCGGCAAATTACAATATTGCTCATGACACAAGGTACTTTAGTACCACCTTTAATCGGCATGCACTATGCATTTTTAAATTCAGCAGTTACCAGCTACATGAATACATTTATACAATCGGTCGTTTGTGCGTGCTTTTATGTTGAATAAGTGAAAAGGAAATGAAAATTATAGGATGAAGCCCTTGTAATTCTTTAATATCTGCAATTCTACTCGAATATCTCTGCATGTTTTATTCCTAAGAGCAATGCGAGCAAAAAATATGAAACTATTATCAGGAAATAAATATCGAAAAATAAATGATTAATTATCTTCCATGATTTATTTAATATAAATAAAAAACATAAATTATTGCTTGTAAGCAAATTACTGAGATTGTGTAACGACTCAAACCTGTGACACGAGGATTATATTATGTAAATATTCGCTTGGCTTTCCTTATATAAAAGATAGGAAGCTTCTGAAATCTAGAGAGAAGTTAGAAAGGTCAATCATTGGCTTCTCTTTTACTTAATTCTCTAAGAATTTACTTTAAATTTCAGTTATGAAAATTATTCACTTTCCTTTTAGGCGATAAAAATTAGATAGTAAACAGCTAATGTTAGTAATTAGCAAAACAATGTTTGATAAAAGTAAAGTCCAATCAACTCGATTAAATCCAAACTTTTGCATTCCCTGTACTTGAGGATTCACTTTTTCGTGACTGATAAGTAACACTTTTTTAATATCTTCCTTGCTGTCGGTGTTATTTCCAACGAACCAAGTTTGCTCAAGTGAATCAGAGTCGATTATTGGGACATAATTCTGGCGATTTGAAATTCAAAAGAATAATCATAAGTATCAGTCACGAGCAAGAAATAGCGAATAACACTGTCTTGACACGTGCTTGTCTCGATTTATATCGTGTCACATTCATAGTCCACAAACCAGTGGTCATTCGATATGAAATACGTACGTGCTTTTGCTAATAGCATTTGTAGATGAATACTATTCCACTTTCAAATCATTCCAGATACATCCATGAATACGAAGTCACAGTAAAAATTGTTACTCTTCTACTAAGCCATTCAGTGTCTTCTGTCCACATTTCTGTGTATTAAATTTTCCAAAAGCATGCATAGACGTATCTCTTGAAATCATTCAAAGGACGACGAGAAAACTGTATTTAAAAAATGCAATTTTTATTGTCAATTTTCTTATTTTAAAGTTAAAATTTAAAGCTTTTAATAAATAAAATAATTAGAATTAAAATTTCCAGTTTTAATAACTTTTTTCAATAAAGTTACTCACTCAGTAAAGACAAAAATAATGTATAATTGGGTTAGAGATTCAAATAATATCTTAATCATCTTTAGCCAAAAGTAATTTCATTCCTTTGAATTCAAGTATCATCGTATTTTGTCGTCTAAATTTTGTAACTTTTAAATAAAACTTATATTTAAATATAATTAGTAGAATTCATATTGAATTGTATTGAGTGACAGTCAATTATATTAAGGGAAATGGAAAAGGGGGTGTATAATTCCTAGCCTAATCTCTAAGAGAAACTTCAGAAATCTTGATTCTGTTTGATGGTTTCTACCAATGTTTTGAGGAAAAGTTTACAAAGGTTCACTCTATGCAACAAAAACCATAATTGTTTCAAAAAAATTTCGAAAATGAAATTTCAAATACTGAAATATATATTGGATGAATTTTATTTTATAATTTATAAGAAGACTTTAATACCAACGTATTAGATTTTCAGGCAATAAAATTAATCGTTTGTATTATTAGAATAAAGTGAACAGTAAGCAGGCTAAAGTTTTTGAGCCAAATTATCACAATGTCGATTTTTCATCAAACAAGTAAATTTAATTTTTCTTCTTTGCCTGACAATTCTTTTTCTTTGAAAGAATAATTTCTTTAAAAGCAAGTAATTGAAACATATATTATGTAAATTGAAACAAATTATAGTTTATTAAATTGACAATGCATAGGAAATATCTCGTGTTATGAATCTCGAATAATTTCGAAATTAGATAAATGGGTTTTATGGACATGCACTAGCTAATTCATATTAAATATAACGTGACCTTATTAAAGATGTAATTAATTTGTAGAAGACAATCATGCAGTTATGTGAATGTACCTGAAGTTCCGAACGGAAATGTTCATATAAGCGAAGTTGAAAAAATCTAATTTTTGTTGTGCTCAAAGTTACTTAGGAAGACAAAAAATTATGTTAATAAAATTATATTATAATGGGCTGGGTGAGACATTTCGACAACACTCGTAAAAGCTACCCTTATTTCATGCATACCTAAAATGTTAAAAATGACGAATTGGATTTTCAAAAATTACCAATTAAATAGCGTGAAGCATCTTCTTTCTTTGTGCCCCAAATTATAGGTCGGGTGATACCGTTAAAAAAAAAAACCCTAAAACTACCCATATAATATCCGAACTGAAAAACGTTGAAAAAGACAAGCTTTATTTTCTGAAAATGCCAATTAAATCGGGTGAAATATTTTCTTTCTCTATCTCCCAAAATATTGGCTAGGTGATTCCTATAATTCATGATAAATAAATAAGATTTTTAACCATTATAAATTGCCCATTTTCTAAAATCAAACTCGTAATTTTTAATAGTCTAAGGTGTACTTATAAAAGTATAGTTTTTAGGTGTTTTTCCGAAATGTCTCACCTGGCCTATAATTCGGGACATGAAGAAAGAAGATATTTCACGCTATTTAATGAGCAATTTTCGAAAGTAAAACTGATAATTTCTTGACATTTTAGGTGGGCATGTAATTCGGACATAAAAATGAAAGATTTTTGACGTTTTTTGATTGATAAATATGGAAATTCAAAACTGTTTCAAAGAAAGATATTCACTGGCTCTTAGCCAAAGAAATTTTTCTTTGATTTAAAGAAATTTCTTTGGTCCAAAGAAGTGTTTTTTTTCTAATGAAAATTTTTCTTTACTTGAAAGCGGTTTTCTTTACTTTGAAGTTATTTTCGATTGAAAGAAAAATATTATGTTATTCTTTAATTCAAAACAAATATTTTCCGAGGTGCAATTATAGCTAAACCCCTAAACGTTAAAAATGCACTATTTTTGTTGAAACAAAATAATTTGTTGTCCTCCTACATTATTTAAGCAAAAAAAATCGGAAAAAGGTTCAATTTCATTCATGTGAACCTTCGAAATTTCAGGTACATGTTATCTGTAAGATATTCATACAATTTTCTTAATTTGACTATTCTAGAACCTTTAAAATAGTAAAACATATTAGTCTTACTGTTTCATTCGTTGTCCCTGGAGCACGCTTTTTACAGGCGCTGTGATAAATTGGTGCAAAAATGATCCATCCATGTTTGAAGTTAATTTAATATAGACCAACAAGAGGTGATTCTTTGATTGGCACACTCAGATTAGAATATAACCATCAAAAGGATTCACCTCAAGAGAGTCAGTCTGATGAAAGTTTCCTGTCCTCATTTTGCCTATAGATATTAAAGGAATGCAAATTTATTATTAAAACAATTGCCGAGTACAGGAATCAATGATAGACTTCTAGTTACCAATGACAATGACCACATTCTATATTGATTAGCAACTTAATGTCTATTCCGGGACCTATGTCTAACCATTTTTTAAACTAAGTAACCGGGGAAGAGTATTCAAATTTCATATTGTAAAATTTAAATTAATGACTACGACTCTCAATATTTCTATTCTTATTCAATAAAAAGGAATATAACATTCGCTTTGGAATCTTTTTTCTATACAAACAATTTATAAAAGCAGAATCGAAAGCGGAATTTCCTCATTTATGAATTTAATAGTATTCACGAAATAGAATAGTAGTTTAAATTCCATTATCTGGGACTAGAAAAAATGTTTCGCTTTTATTTATTTTATTAATTGGAAACTTTTGAATAGCGAATACTTTTAAATTGAGCTTTCAAATATTTAAATATATTTTACAAATTTTTTAATTTTTACGACTTCAACATTTATTTTTGTTGCAATTACAATTCTTCATGATTAGAATTGCTAACTTTTAAACGTTTGAAATTTCTAATTGTTGAATTTCGTATAGTTCAATAATTTTGAAACTTCACAATTTTAAGTTGTTTGGGGGTGCATTTCGAAATGTTTTAAAACTTTTCTTTAATATTACATACTCTGATGCGAATTTGTTCAGATTCTAATGCTCCGTTGCAACAATTGCAAAGTTTCATTTAAGAACTATCAAATGTATATTCAAATTCGATTAATCGCATCGTCTTTCAAATTCAAATTGTTTAATTTTAAACATTGCATTTTGAAATTGTGGTTGTTCTATTTTTAATGCAAAATAATTCATTTTTGAATGCTTCATCCTTTTGTGCTTAAAATTCTCACATGCCGGCCAAATTAAATTAGAAATTGTAATTATGAAATTCGAAATTGTTCAAAGATCACATATTTGAAATTTCAATTTTGAAAACTTCCTATACGTTTAAAATTTGTCCTCTATAATTTATCATTTTGAAGTTTTACAATTTCGAAAAGTTTAAAGCAGATTTAACCAATTTTTAAGTTTTGCTGATTTCATTAAAAATAATTTATGTTGAAAGGTTTTTTTCAAGATTAAAAAGTAAAAATCGTTACATTTGAAATGGTATACCATATAATCTTTTTCATTTGAAACTTTAAAATCTTGAAATTATTCTAATTCAAATGTTTAAATATGAAAGGTATAAGTTACGTAGAATTTTGAATTTGATATCGGACCATTTTTTAAAAATAGATTTTACAAATTCGTGACCCTAAAATCATAAGGTTCTATCTTAAATTTCGAGAACAGTAACTACGTTAACATTATTTAACTTCGAACACTTTCAAGTTGAATTGTGTAATTCCTGTCCAACCCTGGCATATTCAAACTAATTCTTACTTTTTCTTTCTATTTTTATATGGTAGACTTTCACTGAAGATTAAACATTTTAATAATATATTTTAATTATAATACTACATATTTAAATATTTTCTTGATGCAAGTAATGTTTACATTTTGAGCTAATGTTCTGTCATAAATGATATCAGCTTGTGAAATTCCTAAAGGGATCATATATAAAGATTTAAAGATTCTGAGTTCAAGCTCAATGTCCTCAAAGGGAACAAAAGACTCTATGGCTTGCATTTGTAAAGAACAAATATTTCTTAACTATCGTAGAATACATATATGATTGCCATGACCAAGGAAGCAAAAAATAAAAAAATGTGGAGCAACTAACCATGATTTTTATCCTTTCACGGTGCCTCTGCTCGCGAATTAAAGTTCGCGAACACCCCAACGGAGTTGCGAGTTGCCTGTCAGACACTGTGGAACCGTGTGGAACTATTCTGAACTACCCAAGCATCCAATGTAAAGCAAAGCTCGTGGCAAACGTCAAGCCCAGCTGGTCTCTCCCGTCTCTCCGTCAAGTTTCCCCCTCTTTAAACAGGCTGGTAAACTCAATAATCAATGTTCTGTGGTTACGACACACCAGAAATTAAATAATATCTGTCACAGTCAATTAAAAAAATGTACAAATTAGAAATTTAATCATATACATATTTCGAGCATTAACCTCCGCGATTCAGAGATTCAAATTTCCAATTCTATTGATTTTTCGTTTGAAAAAATGGGAAAAGCAGGGATACCAATGTTTGAATGCCCAGTGATTAAGGGGCAGGGGTTGCAATGTTGACTTCACTTCACTAGATCCATATGGAATATTTAATAGAAGCTAGAATGTTGGCTCTTTGAAAAACAATACGCGTATTATTTATGTTTAGAAAAGTACCTAATTAAATGCAAGTCATGAGTCAGTAGTTTTTTATTTGTTTTTTATCTAATTTAAATATTATTTTCCCAAGAATCTTAAGAAAATTCAAAAAGATTTTTGAAGATTTCAGATATGTCAAAGCGAAAATTCAACAGCAAATTTTAACCAAAAAAGATTTTTATTTTATATCAAAACTATTTGAATTAATAAAAAAAAACGAATATTCAACAAAATATTTCCATTTTCAAACCAGAAGCATAAATTCTCAACAAAAAATGAAATTGTTGATATTCCAACTCAAAAAGATTCTATTTTAAATAAAAAATAGTGGAATTCATAAAAAAAAAAAAAAAAATTCATCAAAGTGGTTGAATCTTCAATCAAAACAGATTAATTTCCAACCAAACAAAAAAAAAACTTCGACCAAAAGAAATGAATTTTCAAACTTCTTTTAAATTGACTTGAATTATTCCTAAAATGTTGAAAAATCTTTCAGAATCGACATTTTCATTTTGTTTGAAGTTTTGTTCAAAAATTAATTTTGAAAAATGGGAAATCAGTTCAAATATTCCCAAGAATTGTAGAAAAATTGGTTTATTTTCTTGAAACCTTTCAAAATTATTAAAAAGTTTCAAATGTTGTATTCAAAATATGTATTCAAAAATCAATATTTTGTTTTCAATTTTTAAATTCTTTTCAAGTTTCAAACTATTTTTGTATATTTTCAAAACTTTTGATTATCTTTTAAACTTACTTGGATTTTTTCTAAAATTTTGTAATTCTGCAAAATTGAAAAATTTTGCTTTAAAATATTCCACTTTTTTTTAAAGTTTAGGAAACTATGTGAAATCTTTAGAAATATTTTTCAGTTTTCTCTTCAAATTAATTTTTTCAGCTATAAAAATCATTTGAAATTTTCCCAGGAAACTCAAAAAAAATCTATTCTCTTGAAACTTTTCAGAATTCTTGAAAAGCTTCTTTTTTCAAAATCTTAAAAAATCTACTTTTTAAATTGTTAAAATCTTTTTACGAGTTAAGTGATTTTTAAATCTTTTCAAAACTTCTAAATATATCTTAAACTTACTCGATTTTTTTCTAAATTTTGTCCATTCTTTTTCGACACTTTAGGAAATCATTTAAAATGTTTTATAATATTTTTTGAAATCTTCTAAAAATTTTAATTATTTTCGAATCTTTTCAAAAATTTTAAAAGCCCTAAATATCTTTTGAAATGATTCAGTTTTCTTACAAAAATATGAAAAAATTGACTTAAAATCTTCCAGGTCCCTTTTTCGAGATTTTTTGAAATCTTCAAAACTTAAAATTAATCTTTTAAAATAAACCTAAAACATATTTAATTTTTCCAGAAATCGTATTGTCGGTACCGCAAATTTTTCTAGCAGTACCGACTACCGAGAGTGTATAAATTTCGTAAATTAAGATATTCCATGTTTTGACCATAATTTCATTTTATCATCTCTTTGAAAGGGTGAAAAAGCTTACAAAGAATTTTAGTGTGGTAGCGAAATGTTAAGAGCGAAATCATTTCCCAATAAAAAAAATCATATACAATTTAAATTTTCTCTTTTTCATCAATAATTTTTAGAAACATTTGGAAATAACTGTTCTCATGAAACAGAATTATTTATTTGGAAATTTCAATTTGCAAAATTGATAAACAAACTGAAAACAGCAATTAAAAGTCATATTAGGTATTTTCACTTAACCCATCAGCTAACTTCACTTCTTTGAGTGCTGAGGGGAAAACAGTGGATCAAACGCATGGAACAAAACTTTATTTTTGTAATATCTTCGTGATGAAAAATAATTATTTACATTTTATTATTTCAATAAATAGTTCCTAAAAAATAGAAACTATTTTTCAAATGCACTTATATAGAAAAAATTAGTTTTTACGAAGATATTAATAAAATAGGGCAAAAATGAAGCGAATCCCATGCATTTGATTCATTGTTTTCCCCTCAGCAGTTAACGAAGTGAAGTTAGCTGACTATGTAGTAAAAATACCTAATTCACGCAGTCTCACATCCAATCAGGTTCGCGTCAAAAATATGTATGCCAAGATATCGTTATACAACTTTTTTTAAAACATGATTCATCGAGGGATTCTTTCAATATTTATACCTCAAAATATCAGCAAAAATTGAATGATTTACTTTACTAAATTATGGCGTAGAACTGAGCGAATTGCTGAATTAGCAATAATTCCAATTAGTTTTGAATGAATTAAGAGAATGTTCAGTTTAGCAACCTTGTACTTTGCTACCTGGAGATTGTTACGCAAGTAAAAAGAGGCAACTTTACTCCAAATCGTGAAAGTGCAACTCTGGTGCAACCTTGATTCCTTGATGCGTTGCAGTGACGGATCAGTACCTAATAACTCTGTCGGAACTTTTAGTCGAAGGGTTGATTATGTGAAAGTTGTTATACAATTGAATTCGAAGTCTTAAATTGTAAATTTTTATTTTTATTTTTAAATTCCACATATTGTATAAATTATACAAAAAGGAAGCTTATCAATTCTCTGTTTTTAAAGGAATTAATTTAGAAAATAAAAAATAAAATTATGTACTGTCTCAAATTTAGAACTGTGTTACATTTGTAAAGTGTGGAAATTTGACTTAAAATAGATCGATACTAAAAAGAGTTGAAGAATCAAAATAATTTAATATTTTTCAACTGCGTACCTGTATAAAGTAAAAATTATAATTATATATATTTTTAAATTCGTTCATTATTATATATCAGTCCTGGAAATAATTATACATTTAAATAATAGAAAATTATATATATTATACATTTAAATATAAACATAAAAAGATAAAAAGCAAGACAACATAACCTCAATTTAAATTTCCGCTATAATAAAATTGATGCCCGTAACAAAGGAATATTAATTGATTCATCATGTTAATAATATATCTATTTTACGCCAATGTGCACTCGCAATAATCACTTTTGCAAGGCACAATTGAGGCGTCGAATATTACATTCGCTAACCCGTTGCCTTAGCGACCGAATGGGGGAACGGAACGGTGTGATGTTTCACAATTCTTGTTCCTCAGTTCAGTCTCGTTTGTCAGCTGTTCGGACTTCAGTGGACTTCAGTTCAATATGGAATAGTGGAGTGGAGAAAATTCGCAGTTATTCTGAAAAAGGCTTCCGAGCGGGATAAACACAAGAAGCAAGTCGTGTGCAGTCGGTACCGTGCAATTTATGCAAAATCTCGCTCGTAACGTGGATGTGTTGACACAAGGACTCAAGTACGGCATATCCGGCCTAATGAACCTCGCAAATCAGACTGCTGATCCTCAGAGTGGTGTTTTCTTTGTTAACTTCAATCAAGATTGCACGTAAGTAAAGGCGCGACCTTCCCCGAAGGCAGCGCTCGATTTTTAATGAATTCGTGATCCTCTTTTTTGGCGCCTCTTCTTCTGGGTCATTTAACCCTTTATGTCACCCGCGTAAACGGGAATGTAATTTTTTCTCCACGCATGGCGTCACCCCGTGCTTGCGCGTTTCTTCTCGCGCAACTGGTCTCTTGTGTTTTCATTTTCTGCGTCATCTCTGGCCTTCCTCTTTCACTAATTAATTGCGTATCAAGAACGAACATTAGGCTGCAATCGAAACTAACGCAGTGTTTACGTCGATCAGCTGTGTCACAATGATCGTCGTTCTTGTTTCTTGACGTTCTCGATTCTCATTCTACCGCCCTTCCCCACCTGCGTTTTCTTTATTGTCTTCAGAGACTGGCTTTTTTCAACCTCGTATGTGCTCCGTGATATGAAAAATGAACGTGACAGTCTCTCGACTTTGCTTTTGTCACCTTGAATCCAGCAGCCAATCAAAATCTGACTTTGTATCAAACTCTAGTTGATCAAGGCGTTCACGGAATTTCGCAGCAGAATTATTTTTTTTTCGTCAACTCAAATTTACTTCTTCCCATTGTTTATTTATCTTGGAAAGGTTTCGAAGTCAAATCATTTATTGACTTCTTCGTAGTTCCGCGGGTTTCCTGTCTAGATTTGAATATTTGATTTGAATGCTACAAAAAAGTACTTCTCAAGTTTAGCTATTTTTTTAGTAAAAGTGGCATGCACGTTAATTGAATTTATTTATCGTTTACTCTCGTTATTAATTTATTATTATTTTCTCTCATTTCCTAATATTGCAGTTAACTGCAACAAAAGAATAAATAATAGATAACGATGTGCAGTACATTGGTATTTATGTTACTGTGGGGGCGCCCCTCCCTTTCTGAAAAAGATAAATAAAAG
Organism: Andricus quercusramuli; assembly: GCA_932178445.1. NCBI lineage: Eukaryota > Metazoa > Arthropoda > Insecta > Hymenoptera > Cynipidae > Andricus > Andricus quercusramuli. The sequence goes on along the minus strand of CAKNXH010001880.1, from coordinate 127,866 downwards.
CAAGCGATATGTAGTTGTACATTAGTAGTTTAAGTTCGAGGCTTCTATTTTTATCAATTGTAGTATATTTGCGTGTCTATAATATTTAAAGTAAATAAATGTTTGTTATTTCTTTTTCTGGAGACAAACCTGTTTTCCTACATACGAATTTGTGCGACAAAATCGGTAAAAATTTAAAAAATCGTACATTTGGATAATCGCTACAAAACAGACAATCCCATTCTCAAAACTTGTTGCTTGCACAATATTAAAGATAAAATTTATCTACTCAAAAAAGTGATCTGTTTAAATATGAATTTCCGTTCACAACATACATTAACCGGAAAATTCTGGTTGAGATTACCAGAAATCTAGTTAAAACCACCAGAATTTTCTGTTAAGTTGATATTTAACCGACAATCTGGTTATTTTAACCAGAATTTTTGTAAGTGTCGTGAACACAAAGTGCAATCTTGTATGCAAATATAATTACATATCGCTATTATTGAACATTTCTGTTATAAGTTGGCGCTAGTGCACAAACTTCTCGAAAGTGTCTAAAATTGCTTAATCAGTTGAAAATACTATTATTTTGCGCCATTTTTCCCCATTTAACATATTTCTTATAAGAGTTTGGATATTTCTGTTAATGTAAAGTATTTTTACTGATTGTCTAATAAATATATTTCAAAACACTGCACTGGCAAGGCAGATCGTAATCATGATTGTAATTTTCGCCACTTTCCCTTTGCATGCCAACAGTTTGGTTGAATTTAATAATTTAAACGCTAGAAATTTCAGTCAAGCATCTGCTCTTGATTGCGCTCTTCTGACGAAGCTTTATTACCTTTCGACCAATTTGCGACCCTTGCCGCATTACCATGTGCCGAACTACTTGGGTTCAGTAAAAGTTTTCATTTCTGAATTACTCTCACTATTCATTTCAGGTAGAAAGAACCTCATGTTGATATGTGAAAAATCGTAGTTTTGGAGAATAGGAACTTATCTGTAAAATAAATATAAACTTTTTTACCTACTAAATTGAAAATAAGGAACTTGTTGTAGCCTTAATTGGTTGAAATGCATAGCAAGTATTGTCGTTTAATATCTATTCTAATTTGAATTTTGTATCTTATATTCTTACTAAGAACACTGTGCGCGCTACACGCGCACTAAATACCCTTTCTTTAGGACAAAATTCAGTTTATTTTCCAATATTTTGTCATGGATTTTACAGAAAATCTTACATAATTTGAGAATGTTGTATATGATTTACAGAAGTTTCCTTATTATAGCGAGAAAATGCCAATAAATTCAATATGAATGGCACCGTTTTTTCATTAACTTAAAATTCTTTCAAATTGGCACAGTATTTTTTTAATTGACAAAACATGAATCGCTGCATGTGTAATAATCTGATACCGTACTTTTAATAGCATTAAAAAAACATTAAAACTACATTTTCAAGATATTTCCGGATGAACTATTCATTAAGGTAGTATTAAATTCGACTATTTAAATTTAATTCGAATTTTCTATAAGGTTTCATTTCTGGACATATTTGTCACATTAATGTATTAAATGTTTTGTTATTATATCCAAAAAAATTGTAAAGCTCAAGCGTAAGAAAAATGTGACTTTGTGCATGATGAAATTTAGAGCAAACCGTTAACTTTTGCTAGATCTTATTAAAATTTGAGTTTCTCTTTACATATTGATCCTTTAATATGACAAATTTCATCTCACAACTTTACTCTTTAGCGGTTTTCTATATTTTTTAAGATGAATACCTCATGGAAAGAAAAACAGAAAGATCTGCAATTTACAAGGTATTTAAATCAGTTCTTGCTCGAATCACCCTGCAAATTAGACTTTGGTCAACTGAACTTTGACTTTGGTCAACTGAAATAGTATATTGCGTGACGAGGGTCGAAAGGCAACGATTTCACGAGTGTGAAGTTAGCTGCCCGAGCGAAGCGAGGGCTGATATCACACGAGTGAAAGCGTTGCCTCGGCCCGAGTCATGCATACAATTTTTCATCATATCGATAATCGAAAAGTCGACTTGAGATGACTGTGGAGCGTGTCGACAATCGAATTTTCAACCCTAGGGAAGAAAGTGACAGATCAATGCAAATAGCGACGCCATTTGCATTTATCTGTCACTTTCTTCCCTAGGGTTGAAAATTCGATTTTCGACCTGCTCCACAGGCTTCGAAAGTCGAATTTTCGATTGAGGTATGATGAAAAAACTTTTTTGGTTCGAAATTCAACTTCTTAGTTGAAAGTATAACTATTTTGTTAAAAAATCATTTTTTGTTGGCGATTCATCATTTCAGTTGAAATATTTTTTTTTATTCAAAATTGAACTGTTTTTTAAACTTTTTTTTTAATTATTTTTTTGACCAAAAATTTAACTGTTCCATGTTTGGTTGCACATTAATATTCTTCAGTTGAAAATTCAATTATTTGGTTGAAAATTTCTGTATTTTGTTGAAACTTTGTCTTTTGTGGTAGAAAATTAATCTTTTTGATTGAAATTTCATTTCTTTGGTTGAAAATGATTTTTATTGATAGAAAATTTGTTTAACTAAAAAGTTAACTATTCTATTTTTCGTCCATTTTATTATGAACATTTAATCTTTTTGATTGAAAATTCATTTGTTTGGTTGAAAATTTAACTGTTTCGTTGAAAATTTATTTTAAAAGGCTAAACTTATTTCTCTGACTTAAAATTGAAGTATTCTATTTTTGAAAATTCATCTACTTTGTTGTTTTTTTTCGGTGGATTTAATATGTAAAAAAGATATTGTAAATTTATATCATTAGAACACGAATAATCAGTGAAATATGTCTTAATTGAATTAAAGGCAAATAATTCAATTTACATTAAGTTAATGACTTCAAGACAGTATTAAATTAAAAAGGCCTTTTTTTGTATTACATTTATTTAATAACCCATTTGAGATTTCACTTTGATACATGAATTTTAAGCTGCAATATATCCTCAAATGTTGAAAAATTAACCAGTGGATTTATCATGTATTGTTCGCTTAATCCTCGATTTTAAACTGACAGTCTTTCAAGATTGTATTGTTGAAACAATCAAAACTGTGACGTATGAGTTTGAACCATTTTCTTCAGGCGCTTAAATAATCTAACATTTATATTCTTACTATTGTATACTATTAAATTTCTAAAGCCTAACGATAATTGCAACGAAATGAAATTTTATGAACATTTAATGGTAGAGTTTTCTTGAAATAATGAACCGTTTTAAATTATAATTGTACATCCACATATCCCAAAATTGGATGCTTCTAGACTCATAAAATCAAAATCCTAAACAAAAGCTGCCTTAACTAGTTACAAAAAATAGACGAAATTGAGTGTAATCTGAAAACTTCGCCTTTATTTACCCTCCAATAAAATTTAATGTACTTCAATTATTTGTATAATCTACTTATGATTGCAGATCTTTAGCAGTAGGTTCGAAGTCTGGATACAAAATATTTTCCCTGAGTTCTGTCGATCAGCTTGGGAAAATATTTGAAAATGGTAAAATACTGCTACATTATTATTACAAAAAATACTTTGTTTTTGCCAAACAAAATAATGTGGACTTATTTATTTACTTTAGACACGGAGGATGTGTTTATCGTCGAAAGGCTGTTCAACAGCAGCCTCATGGCCATGGTTAGCCTATCTTCCCCCCGCAAACTCAAAGTCTGCCACTTTAGGAAAGGAACAGAAATATGCAACTATAGTTATTCCAATACAATTTTGGCTGTGAAACTGAATAGAGCAGTAAGTATTTCATGTAAATCTGATCAAATTGACTAGATTAAAAGGAAATAATTAAATGAAAACTCGATTTTTCTACAGAGATTAGTAGTATGTTTGGAAGAATCCTTGTACATCCACAATATCCGAGACATGAAGGTGTTGCACACAATTCGGGATACGCCGCCAAATCTCGCAGGCCTGTGCACGCTTTCTATAAACAGCGACAATTGTTATCTGGCCTATCCTGGATCAAACACTATCGGAGAAGTCCAAATATTTGACGCTACTAATCTTGTAAGTATCCGTTTCTAGTTCTCTAGATATAATTGTTATTTTAATTATAGTTTCAGAGTGACTTTGTTCTTAATTTTCTATTGTGTGTTTTTTTTCGTAGCAAGCCAAGACAATGATTCCAGCTCATGACAGTCCATTGGCGGCTCTTGCCTTCAGTCCTAATGGAACCAAGGTGGCAACGGCTTCCGAGAAAGGCACTGTCATCAGAGTCTTTAACGTAAGACTATTTTAAAACGTAACACATAATTATATATCCACCAAACTCTTAAGTATATCTAAACCAGTCTTGCGTTTTAAGAAAAGCTTAATTTTGTTTTGTGGAAGTTATAGAAACATTTTCTAGTAAATTCAGATGGTATATGTTTGATATTTTTCAGGTAAACGACGGTACAAAGTTATTCGAGTTTCGCAGAGGTGTAAAAAGATGTGTCTCGATAAGCAGCCTTGCTTTCAGCATGGACTCGATGTTCCTCTGCTGTTCCAGCAACACCGAAACCGTACACATTTTCAAGCTCGAGGAACCCAAGGAAGCGTAAGTAAATTATAATCAGGGTTTCTACACGACCTGAAAAAGTTATGGAATTTTGAAAAAATTACTGGGTTTTTTTTAATTTTCACCTACTTCAAAGTCATAAGAATAATTATTACATTAGTGAGTTATTACTTGCTTCATTGCAAATTTTTAATTTGCGAATTGATACGAATTAATTTTATTTGCAAATAAAAATAATATGATAATAATTCCACAATTTATTTAAATTTTATAATAACATAACTGAAATTTTTTTAGAATTCAATAATGAAATTATTGAAAAGCCTCTTTACATTCCCTGTGGAAATAATTTATATGAATCTGTGCGAAAACTTTTCTGAATTTCTGTGTCAATTTCTATAAATGTTCAATTCGTTATGGACTCTGAACGATTTTTTCTATCATAAAAAATTTTATTTTTCGTATTTTTGCGTAAAATGGCGTACTCTTTAAGAGATTAATTTTCCTTAGGAAGGATTTTGGCTTCATTTATTTTAGTATGTGTTAATTATATTTCATTCACACAGTACATCTAAAGTTTTTTAAACCTCGAAATGATCTGTTTTTGAATTTGCAGTCTTGAATTTTTTAAATATTGATACTGTGTCAGTTTGGGTTGAGCAAGAAATTTCAAAATTTTGGAAATCTGAATACTCTCATATAAATTGTTGATCGATTTTGGGTTCTACATTTTCCTCATTTTTCGTAGAAACCTATAATTACATGTTCATTATATTTTGTAGAAATACATAATTTCTTACAAAAACCGATTAAAAATTATTTGAAGAAAAAACTAAACCTTAACTTTAGAGTCTTACATTTTTCCATTTTATAAGAAAAGCTATGAAAAACTGCAGATTTTCGTTATTTTTGGTAGAAATTTGTAATTTTCTACAAAAATCTATTAAGAATTATGAAAAACTAAAGCTACAAAATACAAAAAAAAAAAATACAAAAATTACGTTTGCAAGTCGTAAATTGTCGTTTTTTTTTTGGTAGAAATTCATGCTTATAAAAAATTAAACCTTTATAATGGGATTGTAGATTTTCCTTTTTTTTTGTAGAAAATAGCTTCTCATAGTTGCGCGCGGAAATATATAATTTTCTAACAATAAAATGTGTAACAGCGCAAGTTTTTCCAGGCGTATATTTTCGTGAAATTTCATATAAAGGTGCAAGTATTCAAAATTCTTTGTAGAAATTCGTAATTTCCTACCAAAGATGACGTTTTCATAGAACGTTGTAATCTGTCGTAAAAAAATTCACTAAGGTTTGCATTGATTAATAATTGTCTGTTTTTTTTGTCTTGATTCTTATAGTTTAAGACACTACTTACCTACTTTTTTTCAACATATATTTTTTTAACATCAATGCTATGAATTTGGCGGGGGCCAGAATTCCGAAATTAATTTGAAATTCCCCATATATCCTGTAATAAATCTTCAGAAAGGATGAAATAAATCCTTTTTAATATTTAAAACAAAACATTGAAAATATAAACATTCGCCTATTAATAAAAGAGGACTTCATTCAGAATGTAATATTCTAAGCCTTCAACATTATAAGTTTAATTTTGTTGAATCTTGTACTAAACTATATTCTTAATATTTATGTGATTGAAATTCAATTTTAACTATAATTATTAATTAAAAAACAGTTGTGTATGGTAATGAAGGAAAAAATGGCAAAAATCGAGACAGACTAAAATTTGTTCCTTTCATGCTTGAAACATGATACAATATGCGTTATTTAGATTATTATTCAAAAGAAGAATTGGGACATAATACAGTAATAAAGTTCGAGGTATTTTCATAACAAAATTAATAATAAGATTGTATTCAATAAGACTTGCTATTTAATTTTGATATTACCAGGACTTCAAGTTGGCCGCCAATTTGACAATCACCCTAATACATTCTCGTTATTAAATCTCAAATTAAGATCTCTAGATAAAATTGTATTTTTTGTATTCTGCAACTAAGTTAAATATAATTTGTAATCTTAATACAATCTTTACAGACCCCATCAGCAACCAGAAGAGGCTCAGAGTTGGATGGGATATTTAACGAAGGCAGTTTCCGCGTCGGCAAATTACTTACCCTCACAAGTCACCGATGTGTTTAATCAAGGACGTGCCTTCGCGAGTGTCCACCTACCTTTCCAAGGGTTGAAAAACGTTTGTGCCATCACCACGTATGTTTAATTATTATTTAATTTGAGACAATCATTTTCAATATTATTATTGGTTTCATCACTAATCTATGATCTTGGGCTCATAATTTCACAGGATACAGAAAGTTTTGAGGCTGCTCGTTGCCAGCGCGGATGGCTACTTGTACGTATATAATTTGGATACGAATGAAGGTGGCGACTGCACTCTATTAAAGCAACACAGGTATGCGTATAACTTCTTTTCATGTACGGTATACGTAGCTTTCAAAACTGATTAATTAAAACGTATTAAATGGAAAGAATGTAGAGAATTTTGACGTGATACTGTTGACAATATGGGTTTTTGGCATCTTCTTGTATGTGGGGGGGGGGGGGGGCGGGCCAATATACAAAAGGTGTTTAGTAAATGGTGTAATACTAAAAAAAGTGGCTTGGCGGTACATTAATAGAAACGTACCCGAAATTTCTTGAAAATTAACTGAAACTTACCAGAAATGTCTTGAATTTTACCTGAAACTTATTAGCATTTTTTGAAATTTACAAGACATTTTTTTGAAGTTCCCGAAATGTAGGGAAACTACCGTCAGTTTTTAATATTAAAATAAGCAACAAATGTTTCTAAAATTTGGAATATATGTCGTGCTGGGATATAAATAAGTTGAAAATAAAACACGACTTTTTAATTTCCAATTTAGTTTGTAATTTGAAACATTTTATGCCCTGATATTTTAATGGTCTTACTGAAAAATCTTTATCATCAGATCTTTGCGTTTTAAATTCAATTCCAATTAAAAGCCGTTCGATATTGAAAAACTACGGAAGTGAGATTAGGTGAACAACAGAAAATACGAAAGGAGAAAAATTGTTCTAATGTGAAATACTGTTATGCAGATTGGACGGGAAACAGGACGAAGTAGATTGCGCCACTGTTTCAACAAGTGGATCGGGAGAATCGTCCGCAATTGGTGCCACAGCAATTCAAGCTGTTCCAAACACAGGTATTCTGAAGGCATATCAACCAAGGTTGTTTCTTTATAGCAATGAATTCCTAGCTTTATATAATTGAGTCATAGAAGAGCCAGCGGACAAAAGTGAATTTTGATAATATTCATTTTAATAAAATGGGAGATAGCACACATTCTGTATATTCAGGACCCACGAAATCCATCTGTGATAGTTATATTTGAGATAACCCCAGTTTTTCGCGCTGAAGTCCTATTTCTAAAGCCTTGTAGTTTACTAAAATGAAATAAGTCCTGTTTATAATTCAGAATTTGTTTACTCACAAAAATGATCAAATCTTTACTAGTCTTTGTGGTCGATTACTCACCAGTTTGATATATATCCCAAATATTACGTGGGTATTGATTTCGACCGTGCCTAGGTTCGCCGAAATTCAGTTAGTGTAGAAAAAATATATTCGTTGAACCCAGGGAAACTCAAAAGGGCGGATAGGCTCACCCAAATTCGGTGAGCGTAGACCAGATATTTTCGGTGTGCCTAGACACTTCGATTAATCTCACTTTATAAAGTACAATCACAGTATTACTATTTTTTAAGACAATAATTTGTATAATTTATTATCCATGGAATTCATTGTGATATCCGGAAAGATTTTGTAGACATACTCAAATAGCCTTTTATAATAACACTAGAATACTTCAATTTTTGAGTCATTTTATTCTGCATGACAGAGTGCATTTGAAGATTATTAATGTGAATTAACGTTGCCAAACATGTGTTCTCAATGTATGCAGAAATCTTGTGATACTTTCTTAGAAGATGTTTAACATTTATGTGAGCGCTTAGCCGCTCGTGGTTTCAAATATTGATTATTAATATGCGCGACTATAAAAAGGGTTATAGATTTTTTTAATGAAGTTTTGCATGGCTATTTTGAATTATCCAGTATGCGTGTCAAGTTGAAATGTAGTGTTCAGAAAAGAAAAGTTTTGAGTTGATTTGATTTTCAAGTCTTGCATTTTCGTATGCAGAATATTTTTTATACTGATTTTTTTGTGTGATACCTATTTTGAATGTATAACCTGTTTTTTGTATTACATTTCTTGGACTAAGCAGTCTGGAGTCTTAAAGCCTTTACTTAAAAGTACAGTTTTACATTTATATTTATTATGTAACTTTTACTATACACTAGGCTAATTACACGAATTTATAGTTAGTCAGAAAAATGAGACCGGAACAAGGGGATACTTACAAAATACAAGAAATTTTTAGTTTACTATCTTTGTTTTCATTTTCTGGTCAATTTTTGATATTGTAGTTTGAAAAGTCAGTCGCGTGGAATGTTGCAAAACAGTTATTGAAAGAGTGGAATTGAAAGGAAAATTGCATTGATACAAAATTAGAGAACCATGTCGAATAAAACGATTAAAAACTCATTTGGAGAAATAACAAATGGAAATGTAGAAAATGAAGAGAGCCTTAAAAGAATTATTGCAAATTCATTCCACTCGATTCTTTAATTTTGTTTCGCTCTAGTATTTGTTTCTTCTCTCTCTCTATCTCTCTCTCTCTTAGTTCGGTATGAATCTGAATGATTATGAACAGAAGCTTTGATACACTTGTGAATTAGAAATTAGAAAAGATGATTTTACCAAAAATAATATGATATCAAACATACTCTTCCACTAAATCATTTACTAAAACTTTTCTAAATTTTACTTAAGTTACAGTTTTTATGAAAATTTGTTTACAGACATTTTGAACAGTGAAAACATCTAAAAAAGGACATTTTTTTAAAAATGATACAAAAATTTCGTGTCAGTATGTGTGTGATAGAACAATGTTCGAGGTTTAAAGGCCTTTTTTATTGCTTGTTCTTTTTTTTCGCTTTTGTGACTCCCAACAGTAAACTTGCTAAGTGAAATTCTCTTTGGGATTAGGGGGCCCCAATAGTTGACCTCACTTGATGTATTTTTTTCTTTTTATTCGCTGAAGCCTGCATAAATAGCTACGCGGGTGCGTTGCGCGGCCGCTCGCCAGACTCCATGTCAGGTACTGGTATGTCCTCTATTCTCCCCCTTTTTTCGCTCTCATTCTCAAACACTATTCTTATTGGGCCTTTTGGTCGCCTTTCTCTTCGCCTCATTAAATAAACGCATTCAATCACTTAATAGGGAGGAGCCATTTTCACACAAATGCATATCTCGCGATGCTGGTTCTACTGATGATTAACACATTAATACTATTAATCAAGATTATCATCCTGTCATAACCATCCAGGCGCATAAAAGCAAAGAATAAAATAAAATTATGTTTATTCAATTATTAATTAAGTTATTCACATTTTCTCTTTGCTTTACAGGCTTTTGCTTTGTTTTTATGCGTCTCTCTATTAATAAAAATAAGGAATACATAACTCCTGTTAATTGTCCGGTAATTATAAAAACTTGAATATCAAAGGAATTCGAAATTCTCAATAATTTGATGTTTACAGTTTTCCAAAATTTCAAAACATAACATTGTTAAATACCGTACATATTTAACAAGGTGCAAGTTTAAAAATAAAAAATTAGAAGCGGTCAAACATGAAGAATCTCAAATTTCGAGAGTTAAACTATAAATAATTTTTGTAGTGAAAATCATGAAAGTCTAGAGAATTTCAAACTCAAAAGGTTACTTTTCTTTCATGTTTTTCACTACTGTATAGAACGCTGTATCTATTCAAAGATGAATTTGAAATTAAAATCGTAACAGCTTGGACGGTTTCAAATAGTGATTAAAAAATCTCTGATTGCAAATTATTGCAATGACAATACTCGATGTTAGCTAGGAATGCAGAAGTTATGTACCCCTTTAATAAAAAGCTAATAATCACAAAACGCTCATAATAAAGTAATTATGCAGTCTTCGACAGAGTTAATTATTAAGCAAATACTGCTTCAAGCTTAGGAAATAATGACAAGGAATTGGTTTATCTGACGTAATTTATCAAAGCAGCTACATGATAAGTAGACGTGTAATTAGCCTGTATTTTTATAAGCTGAGGGAATTCTTTATTCCACGTCTTTACCATTTTTCTACATAAACAAAGATTCACAGAGTTCTGAATTTTGTCGTGGTATTCTGTTTCTTTATAAAATGAGTAAATCTTATATAATGTGACGTTCCACAAGGGAAGGGCCCACATTGTCGTTATGTAGTTACATATCTCCTAAACTACGATCCGCAAAGTGGATATTTTTCTTGTGGAACGTCTCAAATAGTTTCCATTTAGTAGCCGGCTCAAAGTTTCGCCAAAGTTCGGAATTTAAGATATTACGAATATGCTGCATGATGTGTAAATACAATTTTTGAAAGATAATGCTACTTTGTGTTTCATAAAAGCATGACAACTTTTATTGAAAGGCCTTTAAATATTTTCTAAATACTTTCAACGACCAAGTATCAGCATGTGTGTGCAACGTCCGTAATAAAATGTTTGCACACTTTTCCGCACCCTACTATGACAGCTACGCTACTTGATTACTCGCGAAGTTTTTACTTCTTTAAGGGTATATGGTATTCTGTGACTTCCTATATTGCCATGAACATATTTTTGTTCGTATTATTATTTTTAAACTAAAGAAAATGTTTTGCTGAATTGTTTGGAAACGAAAGAAAATTTATTAGCACACGTCATTCTAGCCAATTTAAGTTTGCATTTATTTCCAATAATTCAATTATTATTTTTTTTAACTTAGAATGTAATTGAGAACAGTCCTTTAGAACCCTCAGCCGTTATGGAACAGTGCTATAAAACCTTGTTCTCAAATATAAATTGAAAATTAATAAAATTACATTATTTTAAAAAATGCAAACTTGAATGGACCAGAACTACGTACGCTGATATATTTTCTGTCATTTGCCGTAAGTTTAGCGAGATACTAAAATAATAATACGGAGAAAAATGCATGTGAAACACGGTAAATTATGCGACGTCATCAGAGTGCAATTTGCCCTTAATTAATTTAACTTTTCCCTGTTTTCCCAGTTTGATTAATTTGTAGAAATACGTCATATTTTATGAATTTATTTTATAGTAGCAGCGGTGTATCTAAATTCGCCTCAAATCGCTAAGAAAGCATGAAACTTCATGTATGTATTTTTTGTTTATTCTTTTGATATTTTGAACCTTTTTTTAGTATTTCCTACAAATGTTTTAGAAAATACCAAAGTTTTAAAGAAACTCAATTGAAACGAACAATTTTTTTTATTTCTACCAAAAACTCCAGTTGATAACTTTTTTAAGTCTCAAAGAACACATATCGCAAGTTTTATTCTTTCTTTACAATTGAGTCAAATATTGAACCATCGTAGAACCACTACTCCTATAAAGTAAATTAATCTTTGCTTTCATGAGAAGTATTCTTTACAATTTAAATAACATAGAGTCACTTTCTCATCTTTGTCATATTTTGAGGATTTTATCAACCCTTTTAATTTAAATCAAAAGTTAAGTGTTTGATTAAATCTCCGAATTTAAAGAAATGTAGGAAAATTCAATTTGATTATGTAAATACAATTATTATACAGTTACTTTAAGATCAGTGAACATACTTGAGGCAGATGTTAATTAAGAAGAATCCATCTTAACTTCATTTTTTCGTATTCGGTATTTTTGTAATGATCAGTGAACTTTGAAATATAGATGGATGAGTGCTCTTCAAACAAATAAGAAATAAATAAAGGTTTTTTCTTAGTCTGATCTGATAAAATAGAAGCATATTCATAAAATTTAGTTTCAATTATAGACTTCATTAAAATCACTGCAGAGTTAATTTTTGTTAAGAATTTTACGGGGGATATTTCCTAATTTGTGTTAAATTCATTTACAAGGGCGGCATTGCTTCAAAGGCACTCATTAAACCCACATCATTGTTTTCATATCAGTCATTGATTCGTTACACTGTAAAACATACGTTAATAAATTAAAACACAATACACGCTATAATGGGTATTTAAGATCTGCATTCAGTGTAATATATATGTAACTTATTTACGACACACTCCTACGTTTATTATGCACCGGGCAAATTTTGTGTCAAGTCGATCGAATTCCTAATGAGCTTGAGATATTATAAATTTTCAAGTAACTTTATTGTTTTCTTATTAGGCCTATTGTCTACATTTCTCATGTTTTCATGGCTGCAATAGAAATCGAACGCGGATTTTTTTCAGGATCATGGACAGGGAAAACGATAGTAAATTAGAAGCCCTGCTTTTTGGTGATAATCAAGCATGCAATATTTGGTGGAAACTTAAAATTTTTAACCAATACAGATAATAATTAATGGTTTTATTATTATACAATTGCACTCTTTTATGTAAACGTAGATTGTACGAAATCACTTATCATTAGGGTGGAGTAAAAATGCTGGAATTAATCTGATCATTTGAATCGAGAAAAAAAGGTTGTAGTTGTTCAACCCAACAAAGTGAACAAAAATTGAAATCGGTTTCTTGTCTGTTCAGTTTTAGATTTTGAAAATTCACAAAACTATCTGTCGGCTAAAAATGAAGAAATAACAAAAAATGTGTGCAAGTTAGAATTTTTATTTAAACTTTTCTAAATTTATATATGCTGAACTTGAATTTTTTTCAGATTGAATCGTGAAACATGTCATTATTTTGATATTATAGAAAAAAGTTTTATTGTGGTTTTTCAGCGCGAAATTCTTTTGAAATTGGAAAAAATTCACGATTTTGAAACTCTTTTTAAAAATAAAAGTTCAATTAACTAAATTAAAAAAAAACACACATTTTCATAAAATTGTAACAAACACAAAATTTGATTTCTTAAATTATTTTTAATTGCTAAAAAAATTGCCATAATTTGTTGGCCCATAGGAAAAATTATTCAAATTTTTTCATGCAAAAACCGAACAGGAAACATTAACCGATTTAAAATTTTTGTTTTGCTTCTTTCCGATGCTGAAACACAAATTTTTTGGCTTCGCTCAAAAGATTCGATTGATTTCGATATTTTCACTCTGCCCTATTTATCGTATAAAGCTTAACATTATTAATTATTTTTATCATTCAAAATTTCAAATAATGGTGGATTTGTTAAACTTTTGAATTTTTACTTTGCTTATTGTGGTGGTAAGGAAATTTGCAAAACATATAATTCATATATATTTTGTACAAAACGTGTAAAAGGGTTTTGTAAAAAATCAAGAGGATCTGGGATAGAAATTCGAGGAGTGGATGATTTGTTCAATCATGTATTCAATTTTCTTCAATTAATTTATAATTCGGATCCAGTCTAATAAAAATGGTTTTAGTAGAGTTGATAATTAATAGTTAAATAAGATGGAATTGAAAGTAAAACTTTAATTTTCTTGTATTAAAAATATTACTTCAATTTTATTTGAATTTAAATCATTACGCTTATCATTTGTTTATAATCGAAAGGTTCTTGAAAATTTTCACAACAAAAGTATAGCAAACATGGTTTTCATGAATTTTTGTATATTCCTAACTCTTCGCTTAGTCTCTTTCCCTCATCTTCATGTGGAACATTTGATTTTAAAATCATTTCAGAACAGCCATCAGAAATATCTCGTGCTGAAAAGAATCTCAAAATTGTTTTAGGGACAGGTCGACTTGACATTTGACTTGTCTCGCCAGGATTAATCGAACTACTGATATGTGAATCTAATTTTCTAGAATCAGAGAAGTACCACGAGTGGATAGCAGCAACAGAAAGTCCACCAAAAGGAAGTGGAACCTTTCGCCTAGATGATGACGCGGAATTCCCACCAGTTACACAAAGAACGGAATGAAGCAAAGATATTTTACATATCAGAAGACGAAAAGAGACTCACCAGAGGAAAAGAGTCGGGCAGAGCCAGTCAGGATTTAGTCCTGCGATGTGCCCTCTCTAAGTACTAGTGAATAACTCGAGAAACTAGAAAGTTCCAAAAAAGAAGATCTTTGGCGACGATTTTTCTCTTCGATTTTTAGTTCCTGGGTGCAACCGCTTTGTAAGCCTTTATAAAGCTGACAAGTGACAGCGAGACATGGCATGTTGTGGAAAATGCAAGGAAGAGCATGGAAACAAAAGCAAAGGTTTCCAGTGTTCGTCAATTGTTGCTTTAGATTATTTGTAATTTATTAATTTAAATATCATCGGTGCCAATCCGTAGATCTATTGGGACTCGAACGACACTGACGCGCTTTCGATGAGCGATTTATCTGTACATTATTCTTATGTTATGATTATTACCGTCATCATTATGGTAGGGCACACCGTATTTGTCGTAACTCTTGTCTGTGTAATATTGTAACCAAATGAACATGTATTCGAGTTACCGTAGAAATTACTGAATGGAACGTACGATGCGCAAACGCTAGGCCAGTGTCATATATCCACAATGTGTCCTTCGGTTTTATACTAACGAACCTTGTTTGGTATATAGTTTTACTTTTATAAAAAAGTATAAAGCTCTGATGACAAATGTACATACATACAAATGTTTACGCATTGATGTCAGTACTCGTAAGATTATTATCGACACACACACACGTCTTTTATAACTTAGGTTCTCATGATTTAAAGCGTAAGATCTATGCTTTCCTTAAATTTCCACTCGAAGGTATTTGATATGATTACCAAAAAAGTGGAAGTATGTGATGATAGGATGTACAGATATTTTCAAGCGACTACTTGTTTATCAACATCTCGAAGTAGAGAGTAAACTTTTTGTCTAATAAAATTCACTTTTTCTCAATTTCGCCGGCTGTCAGTTTTTATTGTACATTTTTTGAATAATTCATTTAAGCATTTTCAACAAAACCAGGAAAATGTCAGTGAAGTTATTTGTTGCCTGGACATTGTGTCTTAACTTTCAGGAGCAAACCCACAATAATCACTTTTAAATGTTATTTTTTCCAACGTCGTGGAAAAAATGCGATTTTACCCACTTCTTGATATGTCAAAACAAACTTTTCTCTACGTTTTTTGAGAAAAATATAGTCCTCAGCTGCTGCAGAAGAGCTTTTTTTAACTCATGTGATTGCAAAACTCGTCTTCGGCTCGCGTTGCAAACTTCACATTCGTTAAAAAATCTCCATCTGCACTCGTTGAGTAATATACTATTGTATCACGTGAAATTATGCAAGTTTAAACAAATTCAGATTGCAGAATTTAAAATTGCATTCGTAACAGTTCCGAAGTATACTCTACAATTATTGCTTCTACGATCGTTTATAATTTTAAAGTAGAAAATTAAAATGCAGGGAGCTGTAGGATACAATTTTAACATGTAAGCCTTCAAAATTGATCAATTTTAAACGTGAGGCCTTAAAAACGAAAGGATTCTATAGCAAGCATTTATGAATTGAATAATTAAAAACTTGAAATTTTGTAGTAGGGGCCAGATTTAAGGTATTTTGATTGACCCCTCCCCCCCCCTCCATTTAACGCGGTTTTCTGACTTCCTGCAGTTTTTCCCCATTGTGACACAAGACCACCTAATGCATTACGTAATACTTGAACGGTCCCCCAGTTAAATTAAATTTCAAATTAGAACATTTAAAATTAGCTTACAACTACGTAATTTCAAATTCTTATTCGATGTTTAAAATTTGAAGGCTTATTATTTAAAATTGGTTATTTTCAGTCTTAATTGTAATTTTTTTATGATTGACAATTGACTTAAAATGGAAAGCGATCGCAAAAGCAACAAATATCACCTTAAATCATGCAAAATCCGAGAATTTTTAATTTACATGTTCGATGTTCGTGGTACCAAAATCGTTCAAAGTTAGTCCAACTTTTAATTAAAACCGTGATAATTGAAAATCGTGATAATTGAAAATCGTGCAATTTCAGATTGAGACTATTTTTTCTAACATGCATCCCCTAAAAACCTTTTTCTGTTAAAATGTTCCCTGAATTTTGGTAGAATTGGAACAAAATATTTAGGGGTCACAAGCCCATTTTTGCAAAAATCTGCTTCATTTATTTTAATTTCCGTTGTTAATGAATTGTTTTGCTTTGGAATACACCCATTGTTTTACTCTTAGCAAAATACAGCAACCAGATTTTTGATAGAATTAACAAAACATATTTACGTTTCTCTAAACACATTTTTGCAAATAAATTATTTTCATTTTACATAAATGCATGTGAGTATTCTGTATGCTAAAGTAAAATAATCCATTAAAGCAACATTTAGAATAAAATAAGCCATCCTTTGCAAAAATGGGTTTTAGAACCCTAAATATTTTTTTATATTCGGGTGATATATTTCAGTAAAAAATAAGACAATGGATGTATTCCAAAGTAAAACAATCCAGTAACAGCGGCAGGTACATTTTTTTCAAAAATGGGCTCGAAAGTGACCCTTCAATATATTTTGTAAAATCTTCAGGAAAAAAAAATCAATAGACATTTTGACACCAAAAGTAACAATTTGTAGGGCCGTCATTTTGGAAGAAATATTTTTTATTTAATTCTTAACTTTCTAGGTAACTATTTTATTTCAAATTGTAGATTATTTCACACTCAATTAGGCATTTTCACTTCATAGTCAGCTAACTTCACTTCATTAACTGCTGAGGGGAAAACAATGAATCAAACGCATGGGACTCAGTCCATTTTTGCCCTATTTTACTAATATCATTGTAAAAACTATTTTTTTTTAATATAAGTGTACGGAAAGAATAGGTTTTATTTTTTAAGAACTATTTAATGAAATAATAAAATCATAATAATTATTATTCATTACGAAGATATTACAAAAATGAAGTTTTGTCCCATGCATTTGGTCCATTTTTTTCCCCCTCAGTACTCAAGGAAGTGAAGTTAGCTCGTGGTTAAAGTGAAAATACCTAATAAACGACCAATTTTAAATTGAAAATGTTAGCAATGTTACAATTTCAAATTCAGAACTTTTAAAATCGAATAGGTAAAGGAACTCAATTTAATGTCTCCATTCAGTTTTTCGCAGTTTCCAATTTTAAAAACGGACGAAAACCTTAAGAAAGGCATTAAGTTCGGTTAAGTATAAACCGAATTTCTGCTGAAACTTCAAAAATTGAAGAGAAAACTTTTGAAATCGAAACGTAATACCTTTTTATTTCAACGAAAGATCTTTTGAAATTTTTATGCTTAACTTTAAACATTTCTAAAATTTAAAAATCTTAAGCTCCAAATATGTATTTAATTATTATACTTACAAATTAGGACCGTCAAAATATGTCATAATTCAACTTAATATTTAATTAGAATTTAAAAGGTAAGTTAGGAATTCTTTACCTTTAAAAGTATTAATATAACGACCGAGTCCTAATCTCAAGCAATCAAAAGCATTCGGTTTGAAAAGTGATAATCATCAAAATAATCGGAATTGCAACAAAACATGTAGTAATTAAATTATAATTTGTTCAAAACATTCATTAAATAATTTCTAATATAAGTGCAAGAGTTTTTGAAGAAATAAATAAATTCCAAGAGACAAAAAGAATGTCACTCATAAATCTAGAAAGCTAGCAGGCTAATTCTTAAAAAAGTAAAAGCGTAAAAATCAAATACGTTTATTTCATTCTTTATTAGTTTAAAATTTTATAAACTGCAGGAAAAAAAATGAAGTTTTAAAATTCAAAAAATTTCCTGTCGCGCGTATGACAAAACTAAATAATATGCAATTACATTCTTACACATAATGCGAAATTATTGCTCGCTCGAATAAATGTCTGACGAATTATTACAAATTATACAAACGTAAGATTAAAACGAGGCTACTCAAGCTTCATACATTCTCATCATACGTGTATACAAATTCGTTATTCAATTTATTTATTTAGATTTTTATCGGTTACAAACATGTTTGTGTAAAACACATACGGTGACAAGTCCCTTTTCGCGAATGCTCACTGCGATTAAATACAGGAAATTGAAAACTTAACTATAGAGATCGTCATCACCATCATCTTGGAAAGGCTGCTCTCCTTGCGTTGCATCTTGAGCACCGCTTGCGCTAGCGCCTTGTGGAAATCTGCAAATAGTAATGAACATCAGTTAATAAAAGGTCCGCTAATTATTTTATAGAAATTTTAATAAAAACACAGCACAAAAATGAGAAAAGTACTTGATTTCTTAAATTCAAGGGGCCTAACATACCTGAAATTCGTTCCAAATCCTCGAGACTGTTGAAGTGTCTGTGCGAACATTTCGTACTTGCGGATATCGTTGTCTGAAACTGAACGGCGTGCGAACCTCATGGCTTCTTCGAAGTGTGCTCGCGTAATTTCTGGCACGGGATCCTCTTCGTCCGTCTGTAACAAAAAATATATGACAAAAATATAAGTTGAATATTATTTTTTTATTATGACTGATGATTATAAGATTCAAACACTTACGTCCATAGAAACGGAAGGATTAGCGGCCCGTTCTCTTTCGCGCCGAATGTCCGACTCTATACATTGTCTAATAGCCAATTTGCAAGCCCTTTGACAAATTTCAGTCAAGTCTGCACCGGAGAATCCGTGTGTCACTTTTGCGATGTATACCATGTCTACATCCTAGAAGACAAAATAATGTTAAATCAGAGGAAGATTAAATATTGTTCTTATATGATAACCAATATAAACGACTTTACATTAAAAATTCAGAATATTTAAGTCGAAATATAAAGTTTAAAGATTGTACTCGACAGGTTGATCACTCGACTTCTGAGTCTATTCACACCGAATTTCAAAGATTTTAAAGATTCCAAAAGCAGACCTCCAACTCACTTATGAGATCATAAATAGTCTGAATAGTATCACAAATTTGAAAAAAAAAAACTATGACTAGTGCCAAAAATTGTTTCAAGTATTAACTTGATTTTTTAATTAAAATTTCCAAATATCTAACCTAATATTATGAAAATATTAAAAATTCAACAATTCGATTGACATTTTTTCTTTCTTGACTAAATAACTTTTTTTAGTTGAAAATTCGAACATCCACCTTTTTGGTTTGAAAATGTACCTCTTTCTGTAGAAATTTCATCTTTTTTGGTTAAAAACGCAACTATCTGGTTAAAAATTAATTTGTTTCGGTTGAAAATTTTAATGTTTTGTAGAAAATTCCTGTATTGTGTTAAAAATTCGTTTTTGTTCGTTGAATCTGTTTTTTTGTTTTAATTAATTTTTTTTTAATATAACTATTATATTTTTAGTCGAAAGTTCATCTTTTTAGTTGGAAAGACTCGAATCCTTGATTGAAAGTTGAACTACTTTCTTAAAAGTTCACTGTTTTGGTTGAAGATCCACAATTTCAATTGAAAATTGTTTTTTTTTTTACATTAAAATGAATTTTTTAAACTGAAAATTATACTATTTTGTTGGAAATTCAATTGCTTTGTAGAAAGCTCACATGTTTCGTTGAAAATTCGACTATTTCAATGAAAATTAATCTGGTCTAATTGAGGATTCAACAAAAATTACGTAAGATAGGGGAAAGGCGTAAAAACTTACAGACCTCAACAAAGGAGGTTACGTGGTTCAAACAATTTCAAAAAACTATACGTAATTCAGGAATGGCACCTCATCAGGGACTGAGACAATTTTCCGGCATTTCGTGATCTGTTAAGATGACTAAAATATTATTTTAGCAAAGTAGCGAAGAAGTTATAAAAATATTTTCAAGGAAAAGAGGCGTGCAAAACCCCCAGACTTCAAAAGTGATCAACCTCTCGATCATACTCTTTGTAAACCCTTACCTTAGCTACGGGAGATTTACGTAGATTCGCCTTAAAAATGGCTTCACGAGACTTCTCATCAGGAAGTGGAATATAGATCAGCTGATCCAATCTTCCAGGACGTAAGATAGCCGGATCGATGATATCCGGACGATTCGTGGCTCCGATGATAAAGACATTCTTCTTTGCACCCATGCCGTCCATTTCAGTTAAAATTTGATTGATAACACGGTCTGCAGCACCACCAGCGTCTCCCACTGATCCACCACGTGACTTTGCGATTGAGTCCAGCTCATCGAAGAACAGTACACAGGGCGCAGCAGATCTAGCCTTGTCGAAAACGTCTCTGACGTTGGCCTCCGATTCACCGAACCACATGGTCAACAACTCAGGCCCCTTAACGGATATAAAGTTAGCTTGACACTCGTTGGCGATTGCTTTTGCCAAGAGCGTTTTACCACAACCTGGAGGTCCGTAGAATAAAACTCCCCTGGATGGCTGCATTCCAAATTTCAAGAACTTATCTGGATGCTCGACAGGGTACTGGACTAATTCTTGAAGTTCCATCTTTACGTTTTGCAGACCACCGATGTCATCCCAAGAGACGGTCGGTACTTCCACAATCGTCTCGCGAAGAGCACTTGGGCTGCTCTTTGTCATTGCGTACTAAAAATAGAAAGAGGAATTATTAACATAAGCTCATTTTACGTATTAATTACTGCTTTATCATGACTCTTATATTGAAAATTTGATTTACTTTAAAGTTCTCCATGGTAACGGCAAGGGAATTCAACACTTCAGCGTCAACCACATCATCGTCCAAGTCAATTAAGTCCATTTTTTCACGAATTTGCTGAAGGGCAGCTTCCGAACATAGAGAAGCTAAATCAGCACCTACGTGTCCGTGAGTTTCAGCTGCGATCTATAAAGAAAATTTATAACATTTTTACAATTGAATTCGAAAAATTCCGAATACATTCGCAGGCTTCACAGTGACCCTAGAGAACATTTTAGGGGAAATGGAGTACTTGAAATAAAAAATTAAGGGACTACAGAAAACACATAAATTACAATAAATACACATATTTGTCAGAAACTTCAAGTAAGACAACTTGTAAAAACGTAGAAACAATGCGTTACAGTTCTCATATTACATATTTCATCATTATTGACTTTATACAAGTTAAATTGAGATGACTTTTTTTCTTTTTTTTTCCTGATGAAAGTCCCAGAAACTTCTTGAACACACGTAAGCAGTGCCGGCCGTTTAAGAGCAATAAGAGCCGTGAAATTTAAAAGGAAAACAGATTGCTAAAAATAAAGTATTTTCGAGGGTTTACATCTCGGCTTTTGAGCGTACACTAGATTCAATGATTTCAACAAAATTTTAAAGATTTCAGTTATTTAGAATATTTTTTATTTTATTTTAAAAAACGAAGTATCTCGTCGTCCCAAAATTCGGGTTGAGTAATGAAATATTTTTCAAAAGCTTGGCTAGTCGTCCCAAAATACATCCCCATTTTCCACCCCCTTTTCAACTCCCCGAAATTTTCCAGACTACTGGAGGAAGCCTAATATTTAGAACTTGACATTCTTGAAATATAATAATAATTTTATAATTATAATGTTATTTTATATTTTTAATTTATAAGAAGGAATTCGTTAATATACTAGAAAATTGCCAATTCAATTCATAATTTAATACAACCGAGAATTAATCATTTTCATTTGCCAATAATAAAGTATGATTGACGCTGTGAAAATACATTTTTAAATAAATACTTAAAAATTTTGCTAACGTAAATGTATAATTTTCAACATTTTGAAAATAATAAAAATGAAAAAATATGTCAAAGATTTCACAAAACTTTCATGGGATGTCTAGATATTTGAAAATATTACAAAATATATTACACGTGTGCGCGTGTAAAAAGAAAAACTACATTAGAACTTGATAATCTTAAAATTATGATTAATTTTCTAAAATATTTAGTTTGTTTATTATAATGCACATTTTGCAGTTTCAACTTAAAGAAGAAAATCGTTAATTCACTGAAAAAGATTTCTATTAGATTCATAATTCAATAAATGCGAGAATAAATTATACAAAATAAATAATAAATAAATTGAATGAATTGGGAAGGCTGTGAAACATGCATTAATTTTCTTGTATATTCCAATAATTATGAAGTTACAAACCTCTTCCAGTTCTACATCTTCAGCAAGCTTCATATTCTTTGTATGGATGCGCAAGATCTCAAGACGTCCGGTCGCATCTGGGATACCAATGTCGATTTCTCTGTCGAAACGGCCAAAACGACGAAGGGCACCGTCGATACTGTTAGGCCTGTTGGTAGCAGCCATGACGATAACATGAGAACTTTGCTTCATGCCGTCCATCAAAGTGAGAAGCTGAGACACAATACGTCTTTCGACTTCTCCGTGAGTCTTTTCACGCTTAGGAGCAATAGCATCCAGTTCATCAATAAAGATGATAGCTGGGGAATTCTTATCGGCTTCTTCAAAAGCTTTTCTTAAATTGCTTTCGGACTCTCCGGCAAGTTTGCTCATGATTTCAGGTCCGTTGATTAAGAAAAAGAAAGCTCCGGTTTCGTTAGCAACTGCCCGGGCGATGAGAGTCTTTCCAGTTCCTGGAGGTCCGTAGAGAAGAATTCCACGGGGTGGCTTGACTCCGATAGCTTTGAAAAGAGAAGGATGTCGCAGTGGGAGCTCCACCATCTCTTTTATTTGCGCCAATTGTTTTCGCACGCCACCGATGTCGTCGTATCCGACAGCGTTCAGAGCTTCTTCCTCTTCTTCACGTTTAATCGGATCTCCCTCGCAGTGAATCACTGTATCGGGTGCAACAATACAATAAGGACCGGGATCTGTTTCCACAACTTTGAATTCTACGGCTCGCATGCCTCCGCGGACGATGAAGTTGTCATCCTTGTGAATTGGACGGTAAGCTTCCAAAAAGTATGGTTTCAAGTATACCTCGAAGAGGTTACCGCTGAGGCCTTCGACAGTGTCGTCCATGGGCAATACGTGAATACGCTTTCCGTATTTTACGTCTGGGGCGGCTTGTACGGAAACCACATCACTCAAACGAACTCGCAAGTTTGTTCGAACCACACGGTTCATCTTGATTTTTTCGTCGGGACAAGTGTCGTCGGAAAGAACAATGCACACCGTTTCTTTCCTGCGTTTGCCTTTGAGCAGGACAGTGTCACCTCGGAAGAGCTGGAGCTCGTCCATTTTCGCTTGCGATAATCCAATGACAGAGTTGTCATCGTTGGTTGCTTCGTCGACGATCAACCTGTTGGGCCTATCCTTCTTACGCAAAATTGCGGTTGACAAATCCTCACTGCAATGAAAGTAAAGGGATGTTATTCCTGATTCGAAATGTATGATTAAGCAACTTAATACAAGCTTGGAGCTACTAGAATTGTGGCATTTCGTTTGTTAAAAAGTAGCTAAAATGTAGCGGAAACTATAAAAAGATAACGAAGGAATATTTTTTCTCGTATCTGCTAATTGTGAGAAAGAACATTTGCAGGTTTTATGACGATGAATACATCAAATACTACTAATTTTATCTTCAAAAATACTTCCTAATGTAACAATGAAAGAGATTTTAATCTCTACAAAAGGCTAATGGAAATCTATTACGGCCTTTTATATGTTTTATAAATACGATTAAAAGAACGTCAAGCTGATCACAGAATAAGATTAATGTTCTAAGTCGGAAAAAGTGGACATTACGAATTTTAAGCAAGTAGGCAACCAAGGTCGGATAGATCTAGCGACGAGTAGAAAAAAAGTTTTTAGCTTTTTCATATGGTATTCAGGAAAACATTTGACTTATCGACGGTTTTTTTTCGATTAATAAAATTCCCGATATCCTGGTCCGATGAATATTATAATAATTCTATATTACGTAGAGAATGTTCATGTATGTTGTTGTTTTTTGGGTCAGGTGAATTGAAAACAAATTGCTTCAATAATCTCATCGGTATGCCTAATATTTCTTTAAAATTATGACAAGGTTAGTAATATGACTATTACAGTACTTCGAATATACGAAAAATAAATAAAAATAATAATTTTTCAACATACATCAAATTTGGAAACATGTACATACTTATTTTTTTAATTAATTAAAAAACTTAAATTTTCTGTACAGAATACGTCGCTAATACAATTTTTTCAAACATAATTTTTTTGTAAAATTCTTTCACTACTACTTTGGTTAATTTGGTGCTTTTACTACAGTGTTATTAAGTACTTGGCTGCGATTTGCCAAAGCGAATATTGATGTTTTCATCGAAGTATGCCACAAAATAACGTTTGAATTGTTGTTCAAGTACGATGTTTTGATAATTTTGTATAATTTTTACTACAGTTTGATTTTAAAATTTTTTTACTTACACGGAAATAATTTCTAATGATAACAGAAAATTCATATCATTTTAATTTATAAATAAAAAACAAATTAAAAAAAGAGTTTTTAATGAGAAAATTTTGTATACAAGGGATCAAAGAAAAAAAGGGATTTTAAAAGAATTTGACAACTATAATTTTGTTTGACAATTTGTACTCTTACGACAGAGTGTTTCCATCAAATGTCTTTCGTGAAATTTGTTTGAATAATTATTTAACTAGAATGTCTTTTATAATTTCGTTTTTTTAATACAGTATGGTTTTAGAGGAAATTTTGTAATTACCTTCACAGAAATATTTTTTTGAATAATTTCTAATTATAATGAATTCATTAATTACAATATGTCAAAAAATTAACGCATAATTGAAGAATTATTTAACTACAACGTTTTTTGATAAATTTCTATTTTTACATCAAAAACTTTACTTTCGCATAAATAATTTCTAATGGTGACAGAAAACACAGTATATTTCAATTTCAAAATTAAAAGTATTTTAAAAAACAAAATTTGTATACACAAGGAATTAAATTGGATTAAAAAAGAATCAAAGATAAAAGTTTTCAACTGTAATGTTTTTTGACAATTTATATTCTTACTATAGTGTAAATACTATAAATGTTTTCATCAATGGTTTGATGATAACAATTTTTTTAAAGAATATTTTGATAATTATTTACCTACAATGTTTTTGATAGTTTTGTATTTTTACTACAGTAGATTTCGAGGGTATTTTCATACAAAACAATTGTTTAAAAAACTTGTTTTCTCCAAATCTATGTCGCTAAAAAATATTTGTAAAGAACTCTTTTTGACTACAATGTTTTTTAACAACATTGACATTTTTTTTATTTAAATTTAAAATTAAATAATTTCATATAATTTTACAATTGCGACATTAACCAAAGAATAATACTTTCAATTATTAATTTACGTACCTACAAGAAACTATGGAATTTTCAAATTTAATCAAATTTACTGATGAGGGCCACCATTGTATGCCGATAGGTTTGAAGCAATTTAATTGTTTTCAATTCACCTGACCCTAAAACCAACAACATATACCAGCATTCACTACGAAATTTATTATCGAGGGTCAATACAATCCCCAGCGATTATTATATATTACAATCAGTTAACGAATTAGCTTTCTTATCAGTCCACTAAAAAATTCAAAATGAAACTGAAACAGTAATTTTATAGATATCCCAATATTATTTTGGTTTCAACCAGAATATTGCGGACTATGAACAATAATAATTGAAAATGATTTAAAAACATACGAAAATTGCAGAGCGGTAGGGACTTTTTGTTTGTAAACTAAAATCTGTCTTGGAATAGCTGCCAGGTTACAAAAAGAAAAATCATGCGTTAAACGGATA
The DNA here is from genome assembly GCA_932178445.1 of Andricus quercusramuli. Lineage (NCBI taxonomy): Eukaryota > Metazoa > Arthropoda > Insecta > Hymenoptera > Cynipidae > Andricus > Andricus quercusramuli. Next base: position 101,585 of record CAKNXH010001880.1, on the reverse strand, counting down.
TTTTCGAGAGATAAAAATACCCGTGATTGTCCTGGTCATTTTACCGAAATAGTGTAAAATTAATAGTCTCAAAGATGTAAATTTCTCTTCATTCAGTACTTTTTTTTACAGTTCTCTCGTAAGGTTAAAACGCAGCGCTAATCGCTGCAAGTGCACAGTAAAATTCTAATTTTACATCTGATTTTATACAGAGCAGGCGTGACATCAGTCAATTTTTATCTGCAACCGAATTCAAAAAATAATAACTGAAACGGATTTTCCATAGCTAATATCACGTTTGATACATGGTTTTTTGGAATAATAATATTAATTATCCGTGCCACTGAAATATAAATTGCAATTAAATATTTTTATTTTGTATGAATTACTTTTAAACTTTCGATTAATGAGCATCATAACCCTAATTTTGGTTCTGCAGCAATTCAAATGGAATTAAATGGCCAGAAAAAAGAAATTGCCTAACATTCTGAAAAGATCAATCAAACTGGAAGAATTCGTGCAGGCAGGGTGTCCTGCCTGCCAACTTTAGACACCTAAAAACCTGCATCTGAATTTTATGGTATAAAGCTTAAATTCCAGACAGACATCTTCCATTTCCTCTAGAATGAAAGAAAATGTCGCAAGCGATTACGGTATACATTTGTACACCGAAAAATAATCGTCTTTTGTTACGAAAATTTTATGGCTTTTATTTGTAAAATAAAAAAAGATCATTGTCTTAGAATCTGGATCTGTTCCAACTTGTAAGATTAGAGACAAGTGCAGAAATTACTCTCAAACGTTTACGTTTAATGAACCCTTTATTTAATCTTGAAATTTCGCGAAATTTCATGGTTAAGTAAAAAATGTTGAACATCTGACCAATTATTCTATGGCCTCGTCTGTTGACTTGGCATCGGAAGAGCCTTTGTCACGGTATCATCTCGCTCTGCACTGACGAATCGCTTTAAAAAGCAGGTCAACAAACGGAACCGAAATTCGATAATTTCAGAAAAGGCACTTATTTGAAAATTAAATTACTTCTAATGGTATGACGAGAAATTGTAAAGATTTGACGGGGAAATTGGGAAACAACGCGCGGCGTCGACATGATGACAACGTGAAATTGATAGGCGGACTCGGCATTTAATTCGAAAAAAGCTCGGTTTGGCGGAACAAGTACGTAAATTGAGAAACTCAAAAACCGATGAATTTCTAGAAATGTATGTGATTTTTCGATTTCTTACCTCTTTGCGTCACTCATGATTCAATTTTTATAAAAGTAAATGATTCTTCTTTAGTAGGCTCAGGAAATCACAAACTGCATACAACAGAACAAGAACACCAACTGACCGACAGTGTCTCACCAACACACTGAAATCTACAGACACATAGTTAAGACCCAATCAAATGCGAGGGTTTTGAACTGTCATGGCCATGCACGGCCGCCGTGTTGCCAAGCTATTTTTTCTGGAAAAAGGAGAATCCTCATTTATATTTTTCTGTATGCATTCCATCTACTTCATTGGAAAACGATAAGAGTGATACTTAATATGCAGAAATTATCTGTATTGCAGATCAATGTAGAGTATTACTATGATTTTTTCAATACAACCTTTGGCTTTTTGAAGCTCGCGCCATTTGAGTCGCCATTACTAAGTAGCGCGAAATACAAAACTGTAAAAAATGTTCATTGTTTGAGGACAGAAACTAGAATTTATATATTTTTTGATTTGAAATGGCAAGATTTATGAATAATACATTATTCAAAAGAGAATTCACGATTATATAAAGAATCGGTTTTAACGGGAAGTGAAATTTGTGGAACACGTTCGACCAATCAACGTCTCCTACGTCAAACTTTTCGTAGTGATTGGTGGAAAGTATTCACGATTTGTAATTTTAGTTTTAAAATTTGGTGTTTTTAAAGTAAACAGGCTTGAAATGTAGAAGCTTAGAATAAAAAAATTTGCAGATGGGTTTCGCATTTTATGCATTTTGTTATTTTTGCCAATGTGATATGCCACATCGATAACGTTGATCCTTAAAGGAATTTATCATTTGTCGGTAAACGAACGAATTTTTTTGTATTTTAAAACTTAAAAATGATTCGCTGTCATATCTCTGCTGTCACATTGTCCACGCCGCGATTTTGCAGGTTCGTTTTCATTCGTTTGCAAACAGCAGGGTTGCGAAGTGACGCGTCACTCGAGGTTTTCTACGTAAATCACCTAAATTAAGTAATTTACGTAGAAAACTGTAGATAACTGGTAAATTACATGACAATGATGGCGGTTGTCTGTTTTCAACTTTTGAATTTCCTAGCACGTGACATAACCTTACCAAACCTTAATTAATTCAAGAATTCTAGTTATTGGATTAATAAACGATTAAAATTATGAGAAAGAAGATTTCTACGAGGATTCCAAACATCCCATGCAAAGCCTTAGTTTTAAGTGAGTGAAAGTAAAATTTAACAATATAGACAAAAGCTAAATGCCTATTTTGCGATAATGTATTGACGAACAGTGGTTATAAACGCCTTCCATGTCATAGTTATGTGAATAGTGTTGAATTATTAATTTTTGCAATTATATTATAATATTCATCTTGCCTTATTTTTGAAAATTTAAAATAATTGCTGCACGACTGGCAAGCACATGTCCAACAGTCCACACGCAGAAGTTATGTACTTATGTCAGACAGGCATCGAAATATTTGCAAGTTCCACATCCACGTAATTTACATCATGTAGAAAACTTTGGACGTAAATTACGTGGTAAATTACTGTAGAAAACGAAGTAAATTACTTGGAGTAAATTACGTACCCAACTCTGGTAAACAGCCATGCGACTGATAAACCAGTGCTCCCAATCTTGCTCCCCAACCGCACTGCGCATGCGTTGCGCCGAATTTCTGATTGGCTGCATAGCGCGCGCTTATTTAAAATGTTTTAAATATGCAAATTAATTGTTCCAAAAAAATAATAATCAGAAAATGCATAGAAATACATTTTTTATTGCAAAATAAACTTTCGCACTCATAGATATAATAATAATTTGATTTCACTGCTGAAATCTTTCTTCGATGTCCGAAGGAATAATGTGTTTTCAGCATTGAAATCAAATTATTATCACATCTGTGACTGCGACAGTTTATTTTTAACAAAAAATGTATTTTTATGCATTTTATTATTATTTTTTTGAAACAATCAATTTGCATATTTAAAACATTTTAAATAAGCGCGCGCTATGCAGCCAATCAGAAAATTCGGCGCGACGCATGCGCAGTACGGTTGGGGAGCAAGATTGGGAGCACTGTGATAAACCAAAGATTTGGATAAAGGCTCTGATAAAGGTCAATGAAAGTTGGACATATTAGCAACTTTTCGCTTCAAAACTTGGACTTAAAAATAATAAAATGAGGTTATGTTAAATATGCACACGCATTTTTAATTATAAAATTGTGACGGAGTGGCTAATTTCGCCATACATGTATGGCGAATTTCGGCATACAGTAAGTTTTGGCAGTTATGGCCAGCAAATAAGAACAGTATTTTATTTCGCCCGGCGGAATATATGCAGGAGGGGGTGACGTTCAAAATAAGGAGAGTAGGTTATTCATCGTTATAGATAGTAGATTATAATGAACAAATTATTCGCACCAGCGAAACATGTGAGGCAAGTTAACCTGAAAATATCAAAACCACCGCTGTTGGCGAAAACATCGAATGCGCGAAATTTAAATTTCATTATACTTTGCTATTATCGGTACGATTGAAACATTTCAATTTTAAGAAAATAAAAAAAATGGTCAGGTCTGAATCCATTTCAGATCATGCAACTAAAAGTCGTTGTTCATTATATACTTTGGTGGCAGGTATTTTTTACAGAACGTTTTAAAATAAGTAAAGAGTTTTCCTCCATTTTTCTCAAATATATCCTTGTCTGAAAAAATTCAATTTTTCGAGGAAAAAATTGTCGTGGCCACAAAAATGGTTTAACTCACATAAAACTTATAGAATGTAATAAATAACATACTCTCCTCATTTTAAACGTCATCTTTCCTGCATATATTCCGACAGGCGAAATAAAATACCTTCCTTATTTCGCCATAACTGTATGTCGAAATAGTCGCAGCCTAATTTTTATCCTACGTCACCTACAATAAAAGTTAATAATAATTCTTTATTTTCTAAATCTTGCTATTCTTCATTCAAGTAGAATTTTAATTAATCTATTTTCTCGGTTGTTCCTCATGTGCCATTGAATTTTCAGGTACCGAAGGTACCGAATAATCAAACTGAATACATAGTCAAAAAAAATATCACGTGCGTCCTAAACTACGACCCAAGACAGATTTATGTGTAAACATCTTCGGTAAACGTTAACTGTAATTGAAATCTGACATAAAGCAAATAATAACTCACGCGCATGTAGGAGTACAAAAATTCATTTTCTCTTATATGTAATATCGTGCAAACAGCAAAAGTTTCTGGACATCTATTTTCCAATAGGTTGAGCAAGCACCCTAGTTTTAATAATAATAATCTGCAGATTTGTTCTCAATTATTGCATAAAAGGTGATAAAAGTACCTGTTTTATGGACATAAATGAGAGTCAGTATGTGTAAATTTTTTAGAAGTTGTTTGAAAAAACGTCAAATGTTAATGTTTCCGGAAAATATCAATAAATTCGGAAATAGCCAATTTTTTATTGTTTTTGGGCTAATTTTGAAGATTATTTTCTGCAAGTCTGTTAGAATACTGTTCTATTTATTTGTTTTAATTCAGTTATGAAAACCTGACTTCATATGAATATTGATAAGTTCTTTATATTAAGCTTAGGTTTGTATTGCATCGAAGGAAAAATTCTAGAAATATCTTATCAAGTCCGAGGGGTACACAACTCCTGCAATCGGTGTACACAGTTCATTGCAATCACCCTGTTGTCACCTTGCAATCACTTCACTCGCATTGCAATTTTACAGTGCAATCATGCAATCGGTGTACACCTAATTTTAAAGTTATGTACCCCTCGATCAAGTCACTAAAATAATTAAGAAAATTATCTTTAAAACTAGTGTAAAGAGTTAAAAAAATATTAATTGCTTTTTGATTTATTAACATTTTTAGGATACATTCAAATTTGTATTTTTTTATTAACTTCTAATAAAATTAATACATTGCTTTCAATTTAAGACCATTAGGCGTATAATTTCATCAGGTTTCGTGTAGTAATTGGAAGTGAATTTAGAGTTGAATATTTTTAAAACTAGAGTGCTTTTAAAAAGCATTCAAAAAGATAGGTCTAGAAACTTTTGCATGATATTTACATTCTCTTATAAACTTTCCAATGTAGGTATATTCTATTTCTGTGAAATCAAAATCTATCACTTATATCCCGGAAACAATAATTTTCCGCGATTTTAAGAAAAATATAATTCTTAAACAAATAATAATTATTCGAATAATTAAACGTTATTTACAAAATACTTGAAAACTCGTCCCTTCACAGTTAAAAATAATACTTGTTTAAAAAATCCAAAGAATACCGTTTTTAGTATGAATTTAATAGAAAACTGCTATGTTGCAGTTTTTGGGTCACTTTCTAAGCACAATAACAATGGCTTGAAAGGGGGGTGGGAAGTCAAAATTAAAACTTACTGGGTGGAAATTATTCTTTGAACATGCGTTAAGAGGTTTTAATACTTTAATTCACAAAAAGTTTATAACAAGTAGCTCGTTTTTCCATTTTTTTTGAAAATCAAGCTTTTCCAATTTAAAACCCCATGTTAATTTCAAAGGCTCGGCCTATTTTTAAAATTGAACTATATTTCGACTCTTAACAATAGAATAATAATAAAATTGATTTTATAAGACGATTAGGAATCTATTCATAATTAAATAATTCATAGATTTTTATGTTAAAATTGAACTATTTTAATTCGAAAGCCTCAGTAATAAATTAAATATTTGCATCCGATTGAAACTTCGAAATCTTTTTTTCAATTTTCAAAAACATTTTGATTATTATATTAATAATTAAATGCTTTTATTCAATTTCAAATCCTATTCAAATATTATTGCACTCTAAAATACTACATTTTTTAAGCATTCAGTTTGAAAATGTTTAATTCAATCTTTTGTTCCAATATTTAACAATACTTGACTATTTATTTAAAATAAGAAATTATAAATCAAAAATTCAAAAATAAAATAAATAAAATTGAATTATTTAAAATAAAATAAACCTCGAAATAGTACTGCTTTAAGAGTTAAAATATCTTGAAAATGATATAATTTTGAACACTTACAAAGTTCTCTGAAAGAACTCTGGACACGCTTTGAGGTTCGTTATATCTGTTATAATAAATTCAAAATAAAAAAGTAAAAATGAAATATTCAAAAATAAACAAATTGAAATTGAATTATTCAATATAAAATAAGCCTCGAATCTTTGAAATTTCAGAGTGCTGAATGCAAACTTAAAAGTTTGCATTGTTTCATTTTTTTTATTTTTCATTTATAAGTGACATTTTTGAATTTGAATGTTTCAATAACAATGTAAAATCCTTTAATTGTAGTGTTTCAACCGAAAATTGTTTAAAAATTATATAATTTTGAACATTTCGAAAATTTATTGATTCATTCTTCAAACTTTTTTATTTCGTAAAACGCATTCTCTCCTTTGCCTGCTTAGTCAAGCTTTGTTTTAAAAATACCGATGCGGACCGATATCAGTTCTCTGAAAGAACACATTGTGACGCACTTATGTTACGAATATACATTTAGAATTAGGCTAATTATATTTCATGAAGAAGAATATTAAAAATTGGAATTTCATTATGAAAAATTCATTATTATGACACTTATCATTATTATTAAACATCTAAGTACTCAAAACTTATAGGAAAAATATTGAAAATTGTTAATTTTTTTCAAATTAGACACAGCATATTTTCCTCCTGTTTGGAAATAATTTACATTTGTTCAAATAATTATCATTTGTTTGAGAGAGAGGAAGGGGGGAGGAGGGAGAGAGACTCCGTTCTGTGACATGAGACACACCGCGTGTGTCAGAGGCCTGCGTTACACTTTCTAGTCGTGGTTTCATTTGAATCAGGCGCGACTCTCCATATCGAGGTCCAAGATGTTCACACATCAAAAATAATGATAAAGATCTGCAACTGCATTACCGCGGCTACTCGATGTGCCAACCCCGATAGCATACAAATTCCATGAAGATTTTCTTGACGGTTAGGGGTTAGGGCAAAAGGACCAAGGTGACCGACCAAGGTTCGTTCAAGCAAGAAAATGTCCGCTTGTCAGGCAAATATTGCACATTTCACGACGACTTGCTTATTGCCGTCGATAAAATCATTTTTATTTTATAGCCAAGTCGAAAGAGAAAAAATCTTTCTTACCATTACTAACATATAGAAAAGATTCAAAAAGGGGCCTACGGCCAAAGATAGCCAAAGATTTTCGACTAGATCATTTTGCATGGTGCGGTTCAGGACAGTTCGGTAAATTTGTATAATTTATTTCGATTCGCGATAGTATTCTATGGTCCAGAAAAACTACTGCGCAGCGGTAGGTACGTGCCATATAATATTACTGCGCATCGAATTGAGTTACCTAAACCAAGAAGCCACAAAGAAAGAAATAAGAAAGAGTTATATAAATCTTCCAAACTTTTGTAGACCCACCGTGCAATATTCCCAGCCTTGCGTTGCACGTTTCAGGATATCTATACGAAATTTTGTGTGCTATCTGGAAAATTAATTAATAATTAATAAAATAAAATAATTAATGAATTAATAATTGAATATTATTGAATACACTTCAAGATATGACAAATGCATACCCTTTAAGTCCCCTTATTTGACCAAAATAACCCATTTAGAAGCCCGAAAAAGATCGTATAACAATTCGGTGTCATCCCTTCCACAAATTAGGTTATAATATTAAGATAAGATTAGATTAGTCCCTTCAAAGGAATAAGATATATCGGGATATCCCATTCGCTTCCATTTATCTCTTACAGGTTGTCCCAGGGATATCCACCCTGGCGAAAGTATCGGATAGTAATTCCTTCCGAACCAATCCGGAATCTGTATCCGAACCAATCCGAGTTAATTCGAACTAATCCCAAATTTTTTTTACATTTCGTTCGATCCAAATCAGTCAAAAATTAATCCGACTCAATCCGGTACAATCCGAACTTCCAATCCGAATGAATCTGAACCAAATTTTCAATCCGAATGAATCCGAACTCGGATTGAAAATCGGATTCATTCGGATTGAAAATCGTCTTTGGTCAATCCGAGTTCGGATTCATTCGGATTGAAAATTTGGTTCGAATTCATTCGGATTGAAGCGGATTGAGTCGGATTAATTTTTGACCGATTTGGATCGAACGAAATGTAAAAAGAATTTCGGATTGGTTCGAATTAACTCGGATTGGTGCGGATACAGATTCCTGAATGATTCGGAAAATTTCGGATTGGTTCGGAAGGAATTCCTATCTGATACTTTCGCCAGGGCAGGTGTCTATGGGACGTTTCTGAGGTATTTAAATGTACCAAGTAGGATATTATGTGAAGTCTCTAAAAGCATATCTAATTATTATTTCGACATAAAAAAAATATTTTATTGGCTTAAATTAAATACTTTTCATCAGATTTAAAAAAAAAATGTAAATGTAAACACTTATTTCATACAATTATTAGCTATATAGCCAGCTAATAGCCAATAATTATTGTAAAGTATACAATTATTATACTTTCAGATTAAACAATAATTTATTTGTCAATAACTATAGTGCTGACATTTGATCCGAGACCTCCCGCAAGTCAATAATTAATACATAAAGATAAATAAATGCAAAGGGGGTCTTACAATACTATGTATAATCCCTGCAATTTAAGAGATTTTATGATCCACCATTTTTGAAAAATTGTAGTCCTTTCAGTAATTATATTGTTTAATAGCTTCTTTTAAAAAGGGACCCAATTGAGAATATCTATAAATTTTATTTTGACTTGCGCATCTTTGCTTTCATGTCCAGCTTAAAATATATAAAAAGGTGTTGCCCCCAAGTACTAAATATGGTGGATGTATTCCTGGTATTCATATGTCTCTACTAATGCAGAATCTCTAGATTTCACAGACAGTTTTCTTGGTTGCCTGCTGAGCTGAGTGCTGATAAATATAAATTGCTCCAGGGTCACAAACACTTGTTGAATTCTGCGGTGTGTGCACGTTCTCTTCTTCCTGAGATCTGCTGAGTTCGGCTTCCGATCGAATCATACTGCAATTAGTATTTCCGTCTACTTGCATAAATCCATCACTGGAATAAAATGTCTGGTGGAAAATTTGGTAAGGATAATTAATATGCTCTCTTCTGTAACTTTTTTTCATGTTCACCCAGTTATTATTCTTGCAAATTTATATTTTGAACATATCAACAAAATCAAGCACGTGCTAGCTTTATCCATTTAACTCTTCCGATCAAAAGGATTCATGAAAAAATTTGGATTAAATAGGTAAATATTAAATACACACGCAAATGATGAGCAAAACCGCCGGAAAGAATTAGGAAAAAACTGCACAATTTGTAAGAAATATCGAAATAGTAATAAAATCTTTTTAAACTACCTAAACTAGGGTTCAGGGTTGCCACCTAGGCCGGTTTTGGCAGGCTACCGGCGGAAACGCGTGAAAGCCGGCTGAATTCTCGAGATATACAATTTTTGTTATGTATGTAGTTTAAACTTTTTTAACTCAAATGTGTAAGTTCCAATGGTCTTAAAATCAATGCTATAATTGTTGAAGTCCTTCGTATATAGCACTGATCATAAACATATAGCTCTAATGAACAAATAAGTTTCAATATTACAATATTAGTCATAAATAATTAAATATTTTAAAAAATAAAGTTTATTGTCATTAAAATAATATTTGTCCAATAAAAAGCATGCTATATCACATATGGCATTTATCGAATAAAATAAGTGGTTTCAAAAAATATTTTGATAATATCCCCCCTCCTACCTCCCTTCGTAAGCAAACTGCCGGCTGTAGGCCACACAAAAAGTGTCAACCCTACTAAGTTTTCAATTGAACCAGATAAAATATAATTGATATTTACTTTATTATTCTAAAAATCGGCAATATTACAATTTCAGCTCTGTTGAGTGTCTCCGACAAGACGAATCTTTTGCCGTTCAGCAAGAAATTACATGAATTGGGACTAACGTTAGTCGCATCAGGTGGAACAGCCAAATCTTTGAGGGATGCTGGTCTCCCCGTTAAAGATGTTTCAGACATTACTGGAGCCCCTGAAATGCTCGGAGGACGTGTAAAAACTCTCCATCCTGCAGTTCACGCTGGTTAGTTTTATATTTTATTCCTGTTTAAAAAAAAAGTGTGTTTCACATATTGTCAATTTAAAAAAAAAAACGCACAATCTGAATAAAAAAGATAAATTCTTCTTGTAGGAATACTCGCCAGATTAACGGAATCTGACAAAAGTGACTTGAAAAATCAGAACTACGAATTGATCCGTATCGTAGTCTGTAATTTATATCCGTTTGTGAAAACAACATCGAATCCAGACGTGACGTTGGAGGATGCGGTGGAAAATATCGATATCGGTGGCGTTACCCTCTTGAGAGCTGCAGCCAAGAATCACTCGAGAGTGACTGTTATCTGTGACCCGGACGATTACGATAAAATAATCGAGGAATTACAAAACTCTGTTGAAAAAGATACCAAGCTGGAAACAAGGTATATATTTATCTTTAATAAATTCTATAAAGAATTTTATTTACTGAACGCTATCTTTGTTTAGATTTTTATTCGAGTAGATTGAAAAAATCACGGAAAAATTCGAATTTTTATTTGAAAAATGAAGTGAAAATCCCGAGGGGTTAATCACTCTTGAAATTTGGTATACAAGCCTTACGAAATCTTTCGAATCTTAAAATCTGGTGTACAAAAGTCGAGTAGTCAACCCCTCGCAAAATCTTGAAATAAGAAATGATTAACTTGTTAATGAAAATTTTTGTTCTTATTTTTAGACAAACTCTCGCGCTCAAGGCATTTACTCACACAGCGGAATACGACAATGCAATTTCGGATTACTTCCGAAAACAATACAGCGCTGGTGTTTCACAAATGTCTCTTAGATATGGAATGAATCCACATCAAAAGCCTGCCCAGCTTTACACAATCCTGGAAAAGTTACCATTGACCGTGGTTAATGGTTCACCAGGTTTTATAAACCTGTGTGATGCATTGAACGGTTATCAGCTAGTAAAAGAATTGAAGGCCGCTCTCAATTTGCCAGCTGCGACTTCATTCAAACATGTCAGTCCAGCTGGAGCTGCTGTTGGAGTTCCTTTGGATTCCGTCAATGCGAAATTGTGCCAGGTAGATGATCTTGTTGACCACTTGACGCCGCTCGCAACTGCCTACGCGCGAGCCAGAGGCGCTGACAGAATGTCCAGCTTTGGAGATTTCGTCGCTTTATCTGATCCTTGCGACGTCCCTACCGCTAAAATTATCTCCAGGTAGTTTTCCATATTGTTTCGCGAAGTAATATACATCAGGGCTCAGACTCACGCTACTATATTGACACTTTTTTAGCGACGCCAGTATTTTGAAAAAATGCCACTAATGCTACTATTTTCTTGCAGTTCGCTTCGTATTGTAGGACACTTTCGACCTTTTTTCGAATTTTGGAAAAAAACTATTTCAAGTAACACATGGTTAAACATTTAAAAATTGGATACGTCCGCAATTGTATAATTTTAAATTCGGCTATTAAAAAGTGAACAAATGCATATTTTAATCGTAATGTTTCAAAGTAAAGTTCAAAATGAAACCCCTAATTTGCCATATACTTTTAATTGAATTGAAAAAACTGAGTAATTAGGTTTAATTATATTCAAAATTATAAAATATTAAATTGAAAGCATTCAAAATGAAAGAAGCTTAATATTGAATAATTTTGAAAGAAATAAGTTCCAAATTTAACAATACTTGAATGTGAATAACTTCAAAAACAAAGAATGCTAAATAAAAGCATTCACCTTTTAGTGATATACAACATTTTTAAGTTTTCTCTTATGAAAATAATTCAAATTAGAAATCCTACCCAATTAATAAGAATTCAAATAGAAAAGATTCGAATTTGGAAAAGAATTAAGTTGAAATAAAACAAACTGAAATTTTTCGATTTTGTAAAAAGTTGAAAAAAAAGCTAGAACCTAGAAATTATTCTAAATTAAAAAAATCTTTAAATTAACACAAAATGTTTATTCAGACAACTCGAATTCAAAGTGCGTATGAACTATAAACTTGCCTCATTTTTAAATAATGTAAGTTGATAAGTTATAGATTTTAGAAAGAAATATTTGAAACGTGGATTAATCCTTTCATTGCATAAAAATTAAAATATGGGCTTCCATAGAATTGGCAGCTAGTTTATTTTCAAATATTTCTAAGTATGTAGAAGTTTATGGGATTTAAAAACACTTCGTATCTACATTTATCATGTTTGAAGCAAAGTTCTTAATTTTATTGGTGTTAGCGAAATAGGAATTATTTTCCAAAGATTTTCTTCGTCTTTGAAAACATTTCGAATCATAGTTTAATTCGTTTCATTCTATGCGATTATTTTTCTCTTCCTTTAAAAGTATATAATTTTTCCGGAATGTGCTTGCCAACGTGTGGCTTAGAATTATTTTTTAAATTGCGATTGAAAAAACTTGGGAAAAACCTGGAATTTATCAATTTAATTTAGCAAATCTGGTATACGGAATTGAAATAAGAAGTTTTATACATAATTTAATCAAATAATAAAAAAAATGAATTTTATATAAGTTTAGATTTTACGCAATAAAATATTCTAGAAATTCAAAATAATTGTATAGAATGCAAAATTATTAATAACATTTTATGGAATTTTTTTACAATACTGTTTTGTTCTGGTTCAACAATTATTTTTATGTGTGCAAATACAATTTTCAAATGCATACGATTTTATGCTAGAAAGAAAAAAATTCGAGTTATTACATATAGTTTATTATTTGATGTACTTTTCTATGTGTATAGCGTTTGATTCTACGTTTAAAAAAACATTTAAACAATGTTTTTTATATCTGAAGTGAGTCGCAGTCATGAATATAGACTGGAAAATGACCAGGAATGTTTCCAAGATTCTGATAGTTCTATTAACTTAAATCTTCCATTTTTCAGGGAAGTCTCAGATGGAATAATCGCCCCAGGATATACCGAAGATGCCCTTCAGATTTTAAAGAAGAAAAAGAACGGGGGCTATTGCATTTTGCAAATCGATCCAAATTACGAACCGGCTCCGATTGAACGTAAAGTTCTTTATGGATTGACTTTGGAACAACAGCGTAATAATGCAATTATTGACAAGAGCACTTTTGCAAATTTGGTTACGAAGTCTAATAAATTGTCGGAAGCTGCTGTACGAGACTTGATCGTCGCGACAATCGCTGTAAAATTCACACAGAGTAACTCCGTGTGCTACGCGAAAGACGGACAAGTAGTTGGAATTGGAGCCGGACAACAATCGCGAATTCACTGCACGAGACTGGCTGGCGATAAGGCTGATAACTGGTAAGTCTATACAGATCTTAATCCATAGACTTGAAAGTGAGAATTCAAATTAATCTGTGCAATCAATCTGGTGATTTTCCAGGTGGCTGCGTCAACATCCAAAAGTGACTGGTATGAAGTTTAAGAAGGGTGTGAAGAGAGCAGAGATTTCAAATGCCATTGACAACTACGTGAACGGAACTGTCGGAAAGGATATGAATGAAGCAGCCTGGGCTTCTATGTACGAAGTCGTACCAGAAAAACTTTCTGAAGAAGACAAACTTGAATGGATAAAGAAGTTAGATAATGTTGCTTTGAGTAGCGACGCTTTCTTTCCATTCAGAGACAATGTGGACAGAGCTAAATTGGTAAGAATTATTAATATTATTATTAATCTTGGGAAATTATATCCGCATTATGAAATTTTATACAAAACTGTCTATTTATAAAAGTAAAAAATGGTGTAAACGCACAAATTCTATTATTATTGCTTTAATTTTAATTTCGTCAGAATAATGGTTTATAGTAGTATTTCTTAATTTGTATTTCCTTTATATTTCAGAGTGGAGTTCGTTACATCGCAAGTCCTGCGGGATCGACCAATGATGAGGTAGTAATTACCGCCTGCAACGAGCACAATATCACTTTGGCTCACACAAATGTCAGATTATTTCACCACTAGTGCGTCTGGATAAAATCCTCAGTATTTTCTTTATAAAACGCTTTAAAAGCATTTATATGTTTGAAAATTATTCAGTGTACATTTTGTAATGTAAAATATTGAATTTGAACTTTAAGACACAATTGAAAAGGGTTAAACTATTTTTTCATATTGTGTTTTATGCAGATTCTAACTGGAGATAAGATATTCTATGTTATTTGAATTACATTAATGTAAGAGATCTATTTTGCTATGAATTTTATAGATTGAATGTATAGATTTTTTTCACTTTTTGCAATAAAACACTCATTAATGTTTCCTACAAAAACGATTTATTTCTTGTTACTATTCCATACCTATAAACTTTCAGTTATTGACAGAAGTCAGTTTTTTTAACAGCCCCACTAAAAAAAAATCAGGAATCGTCACAAATGGTCAGAAGTTCTGACAAGTCTGACGATTTCTGAAGATATGCTAATTCACATTCTATCAGGCAGCTCATCGGCTAAGACCGCAGGTAGGTCAATCCAAAAGGATTAAAAATTAAAAATCCTTTTTTTTCAATATTGCATATACAGATTCAAAAGTTAGAAATTCAGAATCTACGGGTTTCGACGATTTCAGATACCTAAAAAATTTCCTAACTTTGAAAGTAGATTAAGTATAATGTATCTTATAGAGAGAAAGAGATACGTCAAAATGGACAAAATTTTCAGTCATTCAGTATATAAATATTAATAATTAAATATAAGTAAAAAGAGGTTTTATGGCATTCCATTCTTGGATCCCTAATAAAAGGATTATCTTTCGAGCCTAAGCGCTCTGACGATTTCTGAACATTTCTCAGGAATTCTGACTTTTCCTGAAGATTTCTGTGGCGAAACGTAACAAAAGTGGTCAGAAATGGTCAGAAGTCCTGACTTTTTTCTGACGGTTCCTGACTTTTTTTTTAGTAGGGAGTCCTTTATTATTATTTAGTATAGATTTTCTAGATTCATTTAGAATTCCCGTGTTGTTTATTCAAATAACACGTTCGTTCCGTAACTCTATTCCGACCCAGGTCGCTGATAAATCTCTCTACCCTGGTGAAAGTATCGGATAGGAATTCCTTCAGAACCAATCCGAATCATTCCGGAATCTGTATCCGAACCAATCCGAAATTTTTTTTACATTTCGTTCGATCCAAATCGGTAAAAAATTAATCCGACTCAATCCGAATGAATCCGAACTCGGATTGACCAAAGACGATTTTCAATCCGAATGAATCCGAGTTCGGATTGAATGGGATTCATTCGGAATGAAAATCGTCTTTGGTCAATCCGAGTTCGGATTCATTCGGATTGGAAATTTGGTTCGGATTCATTCGGATTGAGTCGGATTAATTTTTGACCGATTTGGATCGAACGAAATGTAAAAAAAATTCGGATTGGTTCGAATTAACTCGGATTGGTTCGGATACAGATTCCGGAATGATTCGGATTGGTTCGGAAGGAATTCCTATCCGATACTTTCGCCAGGGTAGCGATCACCCCAGCCGAAGAGCTTCACAAAGTCATCATGTGAAGCTCTCAACTAGAGCGCTCGGGGGAATCACATGTCCATGGATATTTCAGATTGGACCGGGGACTAAGTCTTTAATTCTTTTAATGACTTGGAAAAAATGAGTATTCACCATATGTGCATTTGGGCATAGTTCTTTATTTTTCAAAAGCGCGCTATTCAATTAAATAGTTAAAAAGATAAAAAAACTTTCGAACAATTTTATTATTTAATTAAATAGCTTTTTAAAAAACAAAAAATACAAATATACTTACGTGGTGAAAAATCACTTTTTGTCAATTAAAAAAAATTGAGTTTCGTCCCATGCAATTGGAATTATTGTTTAGCCCTTATGACGTCACAACATGAAATACCTTACGCAGCCGCACACTGAACAGCCGGCGCGCTGCTGTAGATGTGTGTATACTGTGTAGTTTTTCGCGACTGTGTTTTGAGTTGACAGATAATTTTTGAGTATAAAACAAAGTGCTCACGAAAACAATCACAAAAATGAGTAACTCAGGGGCAATTTCGGATCAGTCACTTATGGACAAGTCCATGCGAAGTGTTTTCGGCAAGTAATTTTTATTTTCTTCGCAATGCATCACGTCTTTTACGAATAGGATTTATAACCCCTTTTTCTATAATTTTTAGTCGGGAATATCCCGTACGAAGCGACCGAAGAAAACCTCAAGGATATTTTTAGCGAGGTCGGGCCCGTCTTGTCCTTTAAGTAAGTCATTTGTTTTATTATCATAATATATTATCGATGTTATTTTCGTTCGTATCAAAAACATAACCTCAAAATAAAGAGGTTTCACTGTTATCAGCACGATAAAATAGATAAATTTCAATGCTTTTCGATTTTAAAATATTACTTGTTTCCATTTATGTTGACATGAACCAATATAATTTCTTTTTCTTTATGAAAAATCTAATATTTCGCTTGTTCAGGCACTTGACGAATTATCATTTGACAATTTCTTTGGAGTAAAATAGTATAATTATGGTTTGGTTCCTTTACCTATCGGGTGATAAATTTCCAACTAACATATGCTCGATGCTGAAATTTTAAATGTCTCATTTGTAAGCAGATTTAACTACGAAATTCTTGGAAATTAAAAAAAAACAAGAATCTAACGAATAAATTTGAACAACAGATTCTTAAATGTCCCATTCAAACTAAAAATATAAAACAAAAATGTACGAAAGAAAAAGGAAGTCCACCTCAAAATCCCCTCTCTTATTTTTTCTCTCGTCTTTTTTTATTTTTTTAAAGATCTCAATCGAAAAACTTGTACTAAAAATCTGCCAACGTTTCTGTGTTCATTCAGCACCCTTTTGAATGCAATAAAAGCACAATTTTGAACATGTCGAAACCCATGAGGGTGTTTAATGAACACCGAAACGTTGGTAGATTTTTTGTAAATAATTTTTTGATTCTGATGTAAAAAAGTACCTATAAAGACAACGAGAGAAAAAAGAAGGAAGGAGATTTGTAGCTGGCCTTCCTTTTATTATTTTTTTAATTGTCCAAATACAATCGTTACATTCTTGTTTTTTTATGATTACCAAGAATTTTTTCAGTTAAATTTGAATGTTGGTCGTTTAAGAGGAATTTAAATTTATTATGAATTTGATTTCTTAAATTATAAACAGATTAGTCTTCGATCGAGAAACTGGAAAACCGAAGGGATATGGGTTTTGTGAATACAAGGACCAGGAAACCGCCCTGAGTGCTATGCGAAATTTGAATGGCTACGAAATTGGTGGAAGAACCCTTCGAGTTGACAATGCCTGCACAGAAAAGTCTCGAATGGAAATGCAGAGCCTTCTGCAGGGACAAAATACAGAAAATCCCTACGGGGAAGCAGTTCAGTCAGACAAAGCTCCAGAGGCTATAAGTAAAGCGGTGGCGTCCCTTCCTCCAGAACAGATGTTCGAGCTTATGAAGCAGATGAAACTCTGTGTCCAGAATAATCCCGTTGAAGCTCGACAGATGTTATTGCAAAATCCACAGCTCGCTTACGCTTTGCTCCAGGCACAAGTCGTCATGAGGATAGTAGATCCTCAAACTGCAGTGAGCATGTTGCACAAAGCTAATCCTATTCCTGGAGTTGTTTTACCATCGGATAAACCTACAGTGCACGCGATACCACCTAGGATTGAAGAACCCTGGGCTCCATCGAGACCAGCGCCGGCATCTAATCCTCCTGCTCCTATTTTTGCTAGTAAGTTCATTAAAAAACCGATTTTACATTTTCGTTTCGGTGAACCTCTTTGCGAGTTCTCATTATTACTATAAAACTTTTAAAAATTCTGAAACTTTAATTAATCAAGATTGAATAGAAATCCACGTATAAAGTAATCGATTCTGGAAACAATTTATTTAATAGGGTGATCCTTATTTACTTTTTTTGGATATCGTTTGCTCCCACTCGCGAATCTGGCGCGAATAACCAAAAATAAAATTTTCTCCAAATTGTAGTAAAATTGGTTAATATTTACCTGTCGTCCAACCACTTGAAGATTAACATAGAGAAAAACGTGCGAGAACGGTTAATTTATGTAAATTTTTCAGTTTTTATACGAATCAATCGTCCGCATAGGACGGTAATATCTATTTATAATACTTAAAGGTATCTCAACGTTGAAAAACTTGAAATTTCTTAAATAGCAGATCCAACGATTTTGGTTTAAAGTTGCATTTTCTATAGTTATTAAGTAAGCATTAATTCATAATATTTATAACACTGCAGAATTATTTTGAAGTAAATGGTGAACAGGAAAATTCAAAATTGTGAAAAAATAAAAAATGGCGGCCAGTTAAGTATTCCAACAATAGTTCATTTTGTTCTTTTTAATGAAATATTTTCAAAATTTATTCTTAACAAAATGATTTCATTTTGGAATGCTCGATTTTGTTTTTGTCAATAATCCAGTGATCCCAGAAGTTCAAAATTTTATAAGAATCCAAGATGGCGGCTAATTAAAAACTCTGAAAGTAGATCATTTCTGCAGTTTTCAAGGAAATATTTTCAAAAATTGCAAGAAAAAGAAATTTGACTTTAGAAATCATTCGATGATCCGAGAAGTTTAAAATTTTTTAAAATCCAAGGTAGCGGATAGTCGAATTGTCAAAATTGTTCTTTCATATTTTTCAACAAAATCGTCCTAAACTTTGCTAGCAATTTAAGTATATCTTAAACCAATTTGTGTTGATATTAGACCTTCAACATTTTAGAAAAAGTCCAAGATGACGGCCAAAAGACTTTGCAAAAATCAATTAGTTAAACAATTTCTAAACGAAATCTTTTTAAGTTTCTCAGTTTTGTTGCAAGCGAATTACTCAAATATTTTAACACTGCACTAAAAGAGAGATGCGAAAGCCCTTTATATTAAACTACATGGGAGCCCAAGTAGAAATCAGGATGGGAAAGGAATCTATATAGGAACCTATATCGATTCTGCGGCGCCAAGTCTCCATCACAATATAGGATTGCTTTCTTCACGTTTTGCAAGCATTCACATTTTTTTTCTGTTTGTTATGTTCGATAAATAATTACATTCTTTCAAAACTTACTTTTGCAGAATTCATTCTGTATTTTATTGTTGCGTAACAAATAATTTTCAATGTTGAGGAAGAAAAAAATTTCAAAAGCACAAAAAAAAGCTAGTCAATATTCAGAATAAATTCACCGAAAGTATAATTTGAAAGAAAGGGATAGATTAGAGTAATTACCGAAAAATAGCTTGCAAAAAGACGGAGAAAATTTATTTAGAAATTGAAACAGATTTCGTTTAAAAATTTCAAAACTGATTAATTTTTTTTCTCAAGTCGAACTTCTTTCTTTAACATAGTTTAAAAATATTTCCTAGAAGACTGCAGAAATGAGCTACGTTTCTTTAATTTTAAATTGGCCGCCATTTGGGATTGAATTATAAAATCAGAATTCTTTTTATAACAAAATTTCAAAGTATTTTTTTAGAAAATGCAATTTTTGACACGAATTGCTGGGTTCAATATTTTGGATAGTTCGAGTTTTTCAAAATTAATATATTTTAAGCATTATATAGAGACTATCGTCCTATTCAAACGATTGATTTGTATAAAAACTAAAAAAAAGTCACATAAATTAAAAGTGTTTGCAGATTATCTCCATGTTATAATTTTATGGAAAACATCAAGTGCCTGGAACAATGGGTAAATATTAACCGTTTCAACTAAAATTTAGAGGACATTCTATTCTTGGGTATTCGCCGAGCTAACCAATTCCCAAAATACATTTTTACCATGCTAATAAGGACAACCGTAATACTTAATCCTTCAAATTAAATCTTTTATTACTCTTGTTACATTTAATTATTGTTCTCCAACCACCTTTTTTCACCTAAAACTTTAGACTAATGTAGAAGCAATATTGTACAGGTGGTCAAGATGTAGATCTTCGGACTTTAGACAGACAAATCGATCCGCGAATGGCGAGAATGGATCAAGATTTGCGAGGCCCGCCGCCTGTCCAGGTTGTAAATCCGACGCCTGTTGCTCCTCCAACGGATTCAAGGGCACCAGCACCCTTCAGTATGCCAGAGACGTAAGTATTTCAGTAAATTTGAAATTATTCTATCGATAAATTAATTATATTCAACAAAAAATTCTCATTTCCACTGCAGCGTTCTTCCTATGGAAGGATTGGACAGGTTTTATAACTTTATTTTTTCAATAATCCTGTTTTATAGCTACATACTCTTAAGTTCTAATTATATTTTTAGCTTTGCAAGAGATCCAAGAGCGGATAGATTTGGAAGAGACCCGCGAGATCCTCGAGACGCTCGTATGCCTGCAGATCCAAGAATGGTGAAGCCTGTTCGTAAGTATTTTGTATTCATTTAAGAGTACAGGAACAATCTATTGGGATCTGACATCTTCAGAATTTCAGTTCAGAATTCATTTTAGAAATTCTACTATTTGGTTTAAAAGTGGTCTTTTATGGTTGAAAATTAATTTGTTTGAATTGAAAAATCTGCTATTATATTTTTGGTTCAGAATGAATCTCTTTTGACTAAAAATTCTACTATTTGGTTGAAAATTTAATTACCACGCTAAAAATTTAATTATCATGTTGAAAATTCAACTATTTTTTCCAAGTCATCTTTTTTGTCGAAAATTCAACTGTTTGTTGAAGATTCATCTTTTATGGTTGAAAGTTAATTCTTTTTAATTGAAAAGTCTACTATTATATTTAGGGTCCAGAATTCATCTTTTTTGGTTAAAATTTCTACTCTTCAGTTAAAAATTTAATTATTATGTCATCTTGTATAGTTGATATTTTTCATTGAAAACTCTACTATCATATTCAAGGTTCAGAATTAATCTCTTTTGGTTAAAATTTCTACTCTTCAGTTAAAAATTTAATTATTATGTTGAAAATTCAACTATTTTTATAAAGTAATCATTTTTGGTCGAAAATTCAACTGCTTTATTGAACATTCGTTTTTTGGATAGAGAATGAACTGTTTTGGTTAAAAATGCAATTGTTTTGTTGAACATTTGTCTTTTTGGATAGTAATTTTATCCTTTTGGATTGAAAATTATATTTTTTGGTTGAAAATTCAACTGTCTCCTAAAAGATTTTTCTTTTTGGCTTGAAAATTCAACGATTTGATTAAAACTGCAACTGTTTTTGGTTGAAGTTTAATCTTTTTTATTGAAAATTTGATCATTTGGATTAAGATTCATCTTTGTAGGTTGCAAATACAACGATATGGTTAAGAATTCCAATTTTATGTTGAAAATTCGTCTGTTTTGCTTGAACGTTCAACTATTTGTTTGAAAGTTCATCTTTTTTGGTTTAAAATAAAATATTTTCTACAACATTAAACTTAGGAATGTGGTACTTATTTCCATATTATTCAAACTATTTTCTTAAAAAATCATCCAATTTCCCCTATTTTGGAAGAATTTTAGTATTGAGTAATTATTATTATAAAGGTTTAAAAATCAACCGGGAAAAATGTAATTTTTCATCGGGAAAAGGCCTGGATTTTTTTTTTTCAAGTTTGAGTGGTCACCCTGTGAAAGTTTGAACTATAACTTGTTACATAATTAAATTGAAATCTATTTTTTAGCTGCTCCAGCACCCGTTGCACCTCCACGGCCAGTCGGTGCGCCTACAGGACCACCGCCTTCTGTTAATTCGGTAAATTCAGTAGTACCTCCTATTCCTCTTTCCACGACCAGCAGCAGCAACAGCAGTGCCACTTCCAGACTTATGGCAGGAATGTCGCCAGCAGGAAATATTCCCAGCGGTGCGTCGGATCAGGAGAAGGTAAGATGAAGTTTTTAGTTATTTTTTATTTCTTTCAAACAGCTGGCCACAAAAAGGAAAGTTTGAAACGTTCTGATAGTAACTTTATTTAAACCTTTACCTACAGAATTTTTACTTTTTCAAGCTTCTAAGCTAAATTATTTTTTATTTCTTCAAGTGTTTCTTAGAATGTTTCATACCTTCCACGTCTGGCCCATTTTAAAAGCGATTGAAAGAACATATTTTACATAAAGTATGAAAGTGTTTATTCACAGTACGGAGTCGGACATATTAAGAGAATGAAACTCTATGGTCAAAACTATTGTATAATTGTCTATTTTTTCAGGCTGCATTGATAATGCAAGTTCTTCAACTGTCGGACGAGCAGATTGCTATGCTTCCACCAGAACAACGCCAATCTATTTTAGTCCTTAAAGAACAAATAGCTAAAAGTACGCAGCGATAAACACTGGCTGGTGAAAATGTCGGATAAAAATAAAAGAATGTCGGTAGGTTTAAAGTTAAACAGTAATTAAATGAAGCTTTGTAATACAACTTTGTTCTTTTTCGACCGTATAATAAACAATACTAAACTAAATATTTTACTTTTTTATGAAATCACTTCCAACTAAATATTACTATCCTCTAATAGTATCACTTTTCCAGAAAACACTAGCCAGAAAGTGATGCCTGCACTTTTCCTGCTTAGAGTATTTAAGGTATCAAAAAATGGCTTATATCCTATTATAGATTCTATTTCCGTAACTAATCCTTTTTGGTTTTCAACTTGAATAATCCTTCTTCTATAAGCTCTGTTAGTGCTGGGTCTGTACAATCTTCGTCCAAAAATAACTCGACATCCAGTGTTTTGTTGTGACGTTCCTGCAAGAATTTATAGACATTTTTTAAGTATGCTTTGTCTATTTGTACAAAATTTATCTATAGGTTTTTAATTAGAATTCCTTACGTTGATCTTAGCAACGACAGCAATATTTTCTAGGTGTTCGATCATACATCTACTCGTCTCTTCTTTTGGACGATGCGATCCAGGAACGAGGTTGTAAAGGCGACATTTGATAGCCATCGCAGGTATACTCATCCATTTTTCGTCAGTTTGCCGAAGTCTGAAAAGAAATTTGAATTTACTTCTGGACAAAATTGCATTTGATTCTTTAAACTTATACAAATTTAACATACCTAGTAGCATCTACGATTTCCTCATTTCCGAAATCGACGAATAGTACTTTAACTTCTAGTTTGGAGGAAAAGGGATTCAACTCGCACTTCACTAGCAGACCTCTGTACCACTGACTGTCTATGTAGAGTGCGATGCAAGGCATGCCTGTAATTTCAACAAAATAATTCAGTTTCCCTTTTCTTCAAATCAAGCTACAGGTTAAGGACTATATAATTCAAATCTACAATTGTCTCCGAATTCTTCTCAATTTTCTTGATTTTTTTTTATTCTCTTAAACACCCGTGAATTCTCTTTGATTCTTTGACCTTATCTTGAATTCTACTGAATTTTGTTTAGATTTCTTGGAATTCCCTTGAATTCGTGCCAGCGTCTGCTCGTCTCTTACCACGCCTAAAGTAGAAAAATACTCAGAACCTTGGGAAAAATCTGCTTCCTATTTAAATTCCAAACTTTCTTGGAGGGACAGGGACAGGAAAATTTAGAGGTACAAGCTTTTCTTTTAGTCCGATTTTCTTCGAGGATGGCTCAAATTGAAGCTCGTGGCATGTAGAATTAAGATAGAAATAAAGTTTTCTATGTTCAACTTTTTTTTGTATATGAGTAGTTAAAAAAAGTAAAGTGGGGATGCTTTTTGAGATTCCTATATGCTTGAAGCTTTTCTTTTAGTCCGATTTTCTTTGGGGATGGTTAAAATAATTCGCTACAAGGATTTTTTTTTAAATTTAAGTCTACTTTTTAGTTCACATGAATTCTCTTAAATTTCCTTGAATTCGTGTGAATTCTCGTCAATTCTACTATTACTTTTAGAAATGCGCTGACCATTCAATTAATTCAATTAACAATTGTTTGCACTTTTTATACTCAAGTTTGAAACATGTATTAAAAATGTGCAATTTCAGCGTCAATTCAAGTGAATTCAAAGGAATCCAAAGAATAAAAAAAAAATCAATTGAAGTCAAATGTATTTATAGAGAATTCAGAAGCATGTAGAGAAATTCAAAAGAATTCAAGTGAATTTAAAAGAATCCAAAGAATTGTCAAGAATTGAATCGAATTCGGAAGAATCCGGAGCAACCGAGTTCATTCAAGATGAGATAAATTTGTCTAAATCCAAAGAAAATTTCGAAGAAAAGAACTCAAGTGATTGAAAAGAATCTAATGAATTGATGAAAAATGGTGTTTTTTGAATAAAAGTTAATGGAATTAAAGCGAATTCAGAAGAATTTAAAGAAATTAAAGTGAATCCAAAAGAATTCAAAGCAACAGAATTAAGTCAAGATGAGGTGAATTGATTTAAATCCAAAGTACATTTCAAAGAATAGAAGAGAATTCTAGGATTTTGGACTCACATAGTATTTATATACCCCGTCATATATGGAAAATTTTCACTCGCGTTTTGTGAAAACCGTAATTTCAAAGCTGATGCTTCAAATTAAAAGAAATACATTTTTACTTCCTCATAGAGCTTTGTAATGTTAACATTTTCCAAAAATGTTTAATTCATTTAATTAAACCTTCCTCAATTTAAAAATGGCTAATACAATGTTTTCAGCTGCAATGTTGTGAACACGATAACTATAAAACAGTTGTAGATAAATTGATGAAATTTAGAGTGCTTATTTTCCTCACTAATATCTTTAAACTGACCGCAGGATTTCTTAAAATATTTATTGCATTTTTTGTAGAACTCAATAATATTTTTAAAATCGGTTTTTATAATAAAACTTTTTTCATTAGCATAATTTAAAGTTGATGCAAGAACAGAAAACATGTGTTGATTTGAGTGGATTCGATTGACCTATAATATTAGTACATTTTATTGAAGAGTAAGGAAGCTATGGTAATGCATAAATGAAGACTTTGGTTTGTCTATTATTCAAAAAAATAACTAATGCTTCTTCTATGAGGAAGCACATACACAAATTCGTCTCTAGGTGTTTAATATTAAGAAAAACAATATCTAATTTCCTACCATTTATATTCAATAAGATCAAAATAATATTCGGTGCTTCTATAACCTTATTGAAAAACAAAATTAATGTAAGACAATTGACATATTGCATAAACAAACCTTAATTTAATATAGGACTTCATCCTATATATGAAAATATCCGATACATAATGATGATATTATTATTACATTTTTGTAGAAAAATTTTACTTACCAACTTCTGGATTTTCTATGACAGGTTGATCTGCTGCAACTTGTTGCAATGTATAAGCCATACTTTCGTACTGTTCCACGTACATTTTAGCGAGCTACAACAACAAATTACATTTTCTTTTATTATTAGATATCAGAATTGAAGGATAGAAATGCAAAATAAGTCAAGCGCAATTTCCCCCTTGTTTCAAAGGAGATTAAAATCGTCTTGCAAAGTCAGCAGTTTTCTCACAGAAATCTGTCCAGTTTTCCAAAAATAGAAAATGAAATTATGACTTCGAAATTGCGTAAAACTGTTATTTCAACTTAAAATTATAAGAGCAACTATAATTTTGCATTATTATTATTAATTATAATTGATTATTAAAGTGATTAATTCAAGATAATGAAGTTTTTCTAACTTTAAAAAATGCAACCCAAAAAAATTCTTTTTCAGGCATATGTAATTATTTTTCTGATTTTTGAGCAAATAAACCCGATTTCGAAAACGTAGGCGTTTGACTCTTTGGCGTTTACGTCCTTCAATTTTTAGATATCAGAAAAATATTAGTTGTCAGAAATATTAGACATCATAAATAATATAAAGAATACCTTGCTATCGCCTCCTTTCATATGACCATGAAATACAGTCAAACTACTTCGAGAAATGTTTCCGATCTCCATAACGATTTTCTTAACATCTTCTCCTATAAAGTCAACGACATCCGTGTAACTGGATTCCATCACACTTTCACTAAGGTCTGTCTGTGACGAGGCAATGGACAGACCTACTTGTGGCGTGGAAGAAATAAGTTTGCTTTCCATGTTAACCATATCATACCAAGATAAGCTCTCTATGCTGCTTACGGCTTCAGCTATATTTGCGCTATTCACCTTTTCACTCCCTGGATGTTCAATTTTTCCAGCAAGCACAGGGTCTTTGATTTCTGTACTGGGTAAGGTCTCGGTGACATCATCAGCTTTTTCGGACATCAGATCCACGCATTCATCTTCACTCTCGAAAACTTCGGTTTTCGGAAAAGTTTCGCAGTCTTTCAAGTAACCTTCAATAACTACGTCTTCGATTTGCGCGTAGCTTTCTTTTGCATTGGCCCTTTTTATAGTATTATACATCACTGAATTGTTAGGTGATTCTGATTCCGTACAGCTTCCGTTGGGGTTCTGGATGTTCATGCCCGCTTCACAAAGAAAAGCGATTAGTTCAGATCTCTCTGGCCTCAGCAAAGTGATGGAGATCTGAAATTGTTAAATAATCATTTAATATTATATCTTTAAAGGATCGTTGAAAAATACGTCAGATTGCCAGGGGGAGGGGGCTTAACAGGTTTTGTGACGTACGGGGGAGGGTTTAAAGCAAAATGTGACATCATACATGGAAAATATAAATGTGAATAACTGTAAATGTATAAATGGTAAATGTTAGCCACTTTTTTACAAGTGAAGCAGACTCTTTCCCTTATTCCTCTTAAGAAAAACAATTCCGCTTTTTCCCCCTGGTTTTAAGAAACTTCGCCTTTTTCATGTTTTTTCACTTAAATGCAAACTAAATCAGTAGAACCCAATAAGAAAATCCAACTATTTTTCGTTGAATGTAACGTTCTTTCTGAATGAAAAGTCTACTATTATATCTTTGGTTCAAAAATCATTTCTTTTGGTTAAAAATTGTACTGTTTGGTGCAAGATTGATCTATTTTGTTGGAAATTCGTTTTTTGTTTGAATTAATTTTTTTAACTGAAAATTTAGCTGATCAATTTTTGTCTAAAAATTGATTGTTTTTAGTTTAAAATTAAAATATCAAATTTTTCATTGAGAATTCATATTTTTCTGTTGAACATTCATTTTCTTGGTTGAAAGTAGAACTAATTTGTTGAAAATTCATTTTTATAGTTGAAGATTAAGTTATCCATAAATAACAGCAAAAGCCTTAAAGCTTTGAAAGTTTAATATCATCCTTAATTTCGACTTTACAAAAAATTTCAATCGGAATATTTTCTTGAATTTTTACCGCGAATTCAACGGTGAAATTAGATTTTTAGAAAAATTAATCTTAATGAGTGTTTTTTTTATTCGCGGTAAAAATTCAAGAAAATATTCTGTTATTTTTTTTTAAAGTCGAAAATAAGGAAGATATTATAAGGCTTTAACAACTTCAAGGCCGATGAGGGAGCACTGGGTATTATTGTTGAAATATTTGTTGAAAATTAGTTGTTTTTTTTTGGCTGATAATAAATTTCTTGAACTGCAAATTTAACTATTCTATTTTTAGTTAAAAATTAATCGTTTTAAGTTGAAAATTGAACTGTTTTTGTAGCAAATTCGTCTTTTTGGGTTAAAAATTCTATTATTTTGGTAGAAAATGCAACTATTTGGTTGAGAATTCTTATTTTCGGGCAGGAATTCAACTGCTTCGTAGAGAATTCGCTTTCGGTTTTCAAATTCAAACATTTAGTTGGCAGCTTTTCTCCCTCTTGAATGAAAAATCTTTTTTGGTTGAAAATTAATCTCTTTTGGTAGAAATTCTATCTTTTTTGTCAAAATTGCAACTGTTTGAATAAAATCTGATCTGTTTTGGTTTAGGATTCAATTAGTTTGTTAACATTTTTTATGGTTAATAGTTTTTATGGTTCCATTCAATAGCTTTTTATTTAAAATTCAACTATTTGTTGCTGAAATGTCAAGTGTTACATTTTTTTTGCTAATTCATCTATTCTGGTTAAACTCAACTGTTTTTGATTGAAAATAAAACTATTTTAAATATCATCTATTATATTTTTTGTTGAGAATTAACCTTTTGTGACTTAAAATTCGACTACCTAGCTAAAAGTAGAAATTTTTTGTTAAAAAATCATTTTTCATTTAAAGCTTCCTTTTTTTTGTTGAAAATTCAATTATTTTATTGGAAATTGAATTATTTTGTTAAAAATTGATCTATTTTGTTAGTCATTTTTTTTGTCGAAAATGTTTCGAATGTTTCGAAAAAAAGGGGTTCGTTGAAAAATCGTCTTATTGGCTTGAAAATTCAACTTCTTAGTTCGAAATGTAACTGTTTTTGGTTGCAGTTTAATCTCTTTTTGTTAAGAGCTTGACCAATTGATTGAAATCTCATCTTTGTAGATTGAAACCTCAACAACTTGGTTATAAATTCAACTATATATTTTGTTGACAATTCATCCCTTATGCTTCAAAGTTCAATTATTTGGTTTTAAATGCAACTGTTTCGTTGATAGTCAATTTTGTTGTTAAAGATTTATTTACTTAGTTAAGGATTCAACTATGTGGTTGAAAATTAATATTTTTAGGTTAAAAATTCAACTGTTTTGTTAAAGAGTCATCTTTTCTATTCGAAAATTCAACTGCTTTGTTGAAAATTCATCTTTTTGGATTACGATTTCTGAGTTAAAAATTCATATTTCTTGGTTCAAAACTCAATGATTTGTTTGCATATTTTTTTTCACGCGTTTATCGAATGAAATCGAAGAAAAAAATTTGACTTAAAAGGTTGGGAGCGGGTGTTTGTATTTGTGACGAAGAAAGGGAGGGGTGATAAAAGTGTTCACAATAGTATGACGTATTTTTTGAACGGCCTCAAATAATATTAAACATTATAAGTAACTTCTAAGTAATTACGTGAAGGATTTGTGGTGAAATTCCCGTTCTGTCTAGTACAGTCACTTCACACTCCTTCTCCACGAGCAAGTGGTGGAGATCGTCCAATTCTTTCTCGGTCCATCTTCCATCCGGTGCATTCTGTGAAGGATGATACAATTTTTGAAAGTGTTAACAGGTTAGCTTTGCTTTTAAAACATACTCTTACCGAATAGAGGCCATGGATGACGCATTTTGTGCATTGAATCGGTAAATTGCCAAGAATGATCCTCTTCTTCAATGTTCCGATTTCGCAGTCTTCTACATTCCCATAGTCCACAAACTCAACCTAAGGAATGTTAAAATTCTTATAAGAATAAAAAGTAGGCATAAATGGTAGAATCTTTTGAAATGTTAAAATCAAGCCCTATACCTGAACGTTGTTCTCATTGTTAATTTTTTTGACCAGACCTCGATACCATTTTTTGTTGCAATGATACTGAGCCACGCACATGTCACCTTCTTTCCAAACTTTATCGTAGGGTCTTATTTTTGATCTGCAATATCGCTTATCTAATTCAGCTTCTATATACTTCAGCGTTTCGTCGCCTAGAATGCAAATTTAATATTTTAAATAAAATATTATTTCAAATGGCTTGATTCAAGGGACATGTACTTTCGAATTTGATGGTCACCGGTTACACAACTAACATCATTAGAAATGACTGCTAATTAGTTTTAGTCACATGTGACGAATTGTTAGTTGAAGCACCCCGATTTAAAGTAAAAAAAGACTTTTCAAATACTAACAAAAATTTATTAAAAAATTATTCAAGTTATTTCCGGGAATGCTGTTTGTACATTTTTCTACTAACAATTATTAGTGAAAGTACTAAAGGTAGGGGAGAGTCACCAAGCAGTTGCGGGCACTCTCCGGTTGTGGGCACCTCTGCGTAACAACTGACAGAATACAAATATGCCGTATCTAACTGGCGGCGTACTTGTATTCTGGCAGTAGTACGCAGTTTTCGAGGTGATATCAACGTAAATAGACGATTTGTGCATTAGCTACGATCATGTTGAAAAAAAAGTAAAAATTAACGCATTTGTAATTTACCAATGTTTAAAAACTGCTATAAATCAAAGTAAATAATCTCAAACAGGTGCGTGTTATCGATATTTCTACAGTATTTTCGTTGTGATTTAAGATGTCACACCGATTTATTTGCAAATTATGAAACATCACATTTTCTTGATGCCCCGATAATGGTCGTGAATTCCGGTTGTGGGCAATTAAATGTAACCGGTTGTGGGCACATTTTTTCATTTAAAGCGTCTGTTTGACTTGAAAACTGTCAGATATCATCATTTATGTCGACATAACATACCTAAGTCAAATACCTTTTTTTCATATTTTTGCCACTAAAGGCCTTCAAAATTAATAAACCTTGAAATTCTTTAGAATTAGGTCATGCGTTTTCCTTTAACTATCTCCATTTTCAGCGAATTTTCGAAGGGTGCCCACAACCGGATACGATTTTTTTTTACCAAAAATGACGATTTTAACAAAAATGGTCGTAAAATTTTTCTAGTTGACGGAATCAATTCATTTACTTGAGCAAAAAGTTAGCTAAGGCCTCTAGCTTTCCAATGGGATTCATATCCTCGCAAAATATGGACTCAAACGTAAATTATGAGTAAAAAAACCAAACTGTGCCCACAACCAGAGACTCCCCCCTACCCAAATTTCGCTTTTCAGAAGTAATTTTGGACTAATTCAGATTAATTTATTGAGCTCGATTATTCTTAAAAAATTAAAGAATGTCACATCCAAAGCATTCTGAATTTAGGAAATCAAAATTTTAAGCATTTTTCATTGTAAAATTATCACACTTCTATAAATTTTAAAAAGTGAGATGCACGAGGAAAATGTAATGGGAAATTACTATATAATAATGTAAGAACGTCCATTAAAAAGGTGCAGTATTTCACGCTTTATATTAATTTTCAAATAAAAAAGGTAATATTTGTCAAAAGTAAATATGTTGAAACTTACAAGCCTTCTTTGGATGGAGGTACACAAAACAATCATGGTCGATATACGTTGGAATACCGATGAATGAGTCCTCTGTTATGGGAACAGGTTGTATCCAAGCAGCCATGTTTGGTGGCAACAGTACAGATTCTGAAGATGTACTGTCTTCGGTTCTTACACTTTGGCTTATTGTATCAGAGTCGGAATCGCTGGCAGAATTTGAAGAAATATCAGACTCGACTATCGTGTCTTCGTGCCCTTCTTTAACGGACCACGTAATTTCGCTCCTGCAATCGAGGCTCTCTTCACTTTTGTTAAGTTGTCGTTTAAACTCAACTGCGAGTATTCTCTGCGCGTTTTGGTGGAAGCTACAATAAAAATTTAATCAGAACTTCAATCTATGTAGATACAGTGCAACCTCCGAATAAGACCGTGCTCGGGCTTGTAGGGAAATATAATTCCGAGAGATGAGTTACCCCCACCCGCGGTCCGAAATTACCACGAAAAATTGTCGGCTCAACCTCCGAATAGGACCACTTGCACTCGATGAATTTTACGTGCAAAGTGTGGCAATCTAACATAGGTTGCATAATTCTAATCTAGTTTTTTAGTGTTTAATTCGTGTAATACCTGGTAAGTACATCTGAAATATTGTTCCTGAATTACATCTTGTGTATAATATTAGTAAAAATTAGATTTTTCGAGTGAACACGAAAACATAACCTCACATAATGTTCGCTTGTAATCTCTTTCGTTTATTTTTTCAAATGTTTTTAATTCTTTGTAGATTGAAGATGACAGATATATTACTTTGTGTTACCTTTTTTTTGAGATAATTAAACATTTTTTATAATATATGTGTATGAAAAATGTATAAATAATAATAAGTATTAACAATAGATTAATGAGATTACAATAAATCGAAATTTTCATTACTATACTATTATTCAAATCATAAATTGAGATCAAAACGCAATTCCTAGGCGCGGTCTTATCCGGAGGTTCGCCCCCGATTCTATGATGCGCGAAGTAGGGAGGATGCGCGGAGGGCGTATTTAAAGGTTGCACTGTAATTGCTTTGTATAAAGATGTTGGAATCTGTTGTCGAAAATGCCGGTAATAGTTTATTGCGCACAGTAATGAGCTTTGAGAGGAGGGAGGGGTCCAGCCCTTCCCGAGGGCTCCACGATGGTTGCAAGCAAATGGGGGCACCAAACCAGAGATGAGGTGGACCAACCATACGACTTTCCAATAGGGCGCCCATCCCCCCTCCACCACCCAAGGATGCCCACGATTGTGCATGAAGGAAATGTCAGACGAGAGTTTGTGAGAAAGAGGCGAAGTCAACGTTGTTGCAAATATGCCCGGCTGTAAAAAAGCTTCGCCTCCTCTTTACACACTTTATATAATATTTGATAATATAGGTGCTTTTGAGTTTTCTTATAAAATTACGTTACACGTTTGAGGTTAGTTTAAGAACAGGTCTACAATGCGAGTCGTGAACGTCGACGTTCGAACGTATATGCGTATTTGACATCATACGCACGTGTTGCCAACTATACGAGCAGTTTTGCCGTTTCGCATTTTTAGTTTTCTCGCTGCGATCGTTGGTAACACCGTGTGTATGACGTCAAATACGCATATACGTACGAAAAATGACGCTTACGACTCTCATTGTGGACCGGTCCTGAAGGGATAGGTATGGCGCCGAACAGTGCGCATGGGGCGAAATAACGAATGCACATGCGCATATGATGGTAACTTGCAATTTCTCTGCCTAGGCCGGTAAAATACCTCGCTACCAACGAACACCTACCTTGCTACTTCAAAACACGCACGAGGAAGCGAGTTACCAATTTTGGACTACACTAGAACCTGGAATTAAGAACGGTTTCCGGCATCACTGGCAGTGGCCTTGATCTCAAGTTCAGGGAATCCAAGCGCAACATATTCAGGGCCGTGTGAACCATTTCCAATTGGAATACATAATATTACGCACCAGACGCGCGTGAGTACCCACGCACTACCCTCTTTGTCGTCATAGCACGGAACGTTCCCGGAACGTGTAAAATGTCTGCCTCTTGGGAACGTTCCACTCGGAACAGAGGGGAACCTTCTGTTATTGCTATTTTTAACAACAGTTATCTCGTAAACCGTAAGAGATACGTAAAAGTGGATGTAATTTTTGAGTTTTGAGTACCGCATGTACTATACTATAGAGTATAGTATGATATCCATATTATAAACTGACATCGATTTTGATTTATCACTTGCGGTTTAACGGTAAATTCTGTTTGGAACATTCCAGTGGAAGGTTCCTAAGTGGCGGACATTTTACACGTTCTGGAAACGTTATGTTCTGTTAGGGCGCTACGCTTCGTTTACGACCGTAGTTTTGCCTTACACGAAAATAGGGGAATAATAGGAAAATACACTACGAGTCCCATATAAGGACAGTTTCGGGGGTTGCCTCGCACTAGCCTTGTGGCTAAATCGGTACTCTGGACACGTAAAGAGTCAGAGCCGCCTGAATCATTTCCAATTGGAATACATAATACTGCGCAATATACTCGACTGAGTACGCGCCCACAGCGCCTTTCCACTACGCCCTAATAGCACGGAACATTCCCGGGACGTGTAAAATGTCCGCCGCTTGGGAACGTTCCACTGGAACGTTCCAAACATAAATTAACGTTATTGTTATTATTATCAATAAATAACGCGTAAACCGTAAGTGATAGGTCAAAATCGATGTCAATTTATGATACGGATATCATATTATAGTGTAGTATATGCTGTACTCAAAACTCAAAAATGACATCCATTCTTACCTATCTCTTACGGTTTACGAGATAATTGTTGTTAAAAATAACAATAATGGAAGGTGGAATATGAAAAAATAATGGAATAATGGAATCCTCTCAGGTCCCAGTGGAACGTTCCCAAGGGGCGGACATTTTACACGTTCCGGGAACGTTCCGAAGGTGCCTCTTTTTCAACCAAGGCAAAGACTTTTCTACCATAAAAGATGAATTTTATACTAAAAAACAAATTTTTAAACAATTGAATTGAACAAAACAAAAAAAAAGATTCTTTAAAAAAGCAGTTGAATCCTCTACCAAATAGATGAATTTTCAATTTGAAACCATCAAATTTCAACCAGTTGAATTCATCCAAAAGAAGATTAATTTTTTACCAAATAGTTGCATCCTCCAACAAAAACAAGATTTCCAAAAAATACGTGAATTTTCTACCAAATAGTAGAATTTTCAGATACAAAAATTATTTGAAAAAAAAAAAGAATTTTTATCAAAAAAGTTAGCCCCCCCCCTCCAGGAAGATTGATGTTCTACTCAAAAATAAGAATTTTCAACAAAATAAACTCAAACTCCGAGTTAAGCACGTTTTCGGGCATTGGTTGCCTTGGCGTTCAGCCTATCTCGGAAGCATCCAAACGTAAACAGTCAGTGGCGTGTGAACTATTTCGTAATATTACGCAATTTTCACGCGTGAGTACACGCGCACTGCCCGCTTTGTCCCTACGCTCCTGTTGTATACGAATGCCTGAGATAAGAAGTTAGCTAGGCAGCATATAACAACCAAATTCCGAGGCCACAGGAGGCCAACAGTTCTAGGAATAGCATATAGTGAGATTACTTAACTAGAAGTTTGAGTGCCTGGAAACTGGATTTGAGTACAGTTTCAGTTCTGGCCTTGGACACGAATCGAGAGACTCCGAACGTAAAAAGGCAGGGTCGCATGAACGATTTCTGTTCAAATGCGAGCCATGACGTAACATGATGCAACTAACGCGCTGAGTGTGGCCCTCTGTTGTTTGTCACGCTTGACAGAACACATACTCCCCTCTCGGCCCTGTGGATCCTCTCAACGGAAAAAGTTAATTTTCTAATAAATACTTAAGTTTTCATAAAATTAGTTAAATTTGTAACCAAATAGTTTAATTTTCCTTGTTGAAACAACCAAAGAAGACGAATTTTCAACAAAAGAATTTGAATCCTCAACCAAGACAGAATAATTTTCAACTAAGCAGTTGCACTTTTAACCAAAAAGGATGAATTTTTATTTGAAGAGATTAAGTGTCAACCAAATAACAATTTTCAACAAAGCAGTTAAATTTTCAACCAAATAGATGAATTTTCAACAAAAGAGTTGAACATTCAACGCAAATGATGATTTTTTCATCAAGAAGATTAATTTTTTTGAATGAAATAGTTAAATAGTTAAATTAAAACGACTGACTTCGAAAAAAATGCATTTTTCCTTCGACAGATGCCCCAATAATGCATTTGTTTATCAAATTTGTTGAAAAAAGACCAACAATTTATTAACTAGGTAAGAGTGTTACTAAAATTATTATGAAGTTCTCAACTAGCAGGACTGGCATTGAAAAAACTGGGTTTTCCGTCAACGAATGTCCGAATAATGAAATTGTTTATTAACTTTCTTTGAAAAAATCATAAAACTTATCAAAAAATTATGAATTTTTCTGAAATTTACATGAGATTCCTAATTTAAAAAATTGCACATAGAAAAAAACGAATTTTTCTGTCGACAAATGCTTGAATATTGCATTTGATTATAATATTACCAAGAATAATCTTGAGAGAAACTTTCTTGATTATAATATTCTTTCCATCCAAATTTCTTGCAATATAACTTAAAAAACGTAAAATTATTGAAAATTATAGAAAACACGTTTTCAACAAATAATTTGTTTATCAAATTTTTTGTTTAATTATTTATCATGATGTAATATCTTTACCTAATGTAAATCTATGAGATGTAGGCAGTTACAACAATTTCCTATTATTGACGAGTACCGGGGACGTCAAATAGAAAAAATGGCCATTTTTTTCGTCATATATTTGCTTATTTATAAAAAAGTTGAAAATTTTAATCAAAAAATAGGCTCGACAACATTCTTTCAAATTTTATCACCTTTAAAAAAAAATTGTCCCAATCGGCCAATTCTGGGCTGTACATTATTTTGAACCAAAAAAGCGCTTGTTTCCCACTGTGATCAATATTACTTTGATCAATACTATTTTTTTTTATCATTTTTTTGAGCACTTTGATCAATATTATTTTTTCTAGCTGTTGCGGTTGCGCATTTCGATTCAAAGTTACTTTCCACGACCCAGAATTATAAACCTCACTTCGTTATGAGTTGACGCTTGACAGACTGTAGTAATATTGGACCAACTCGAAGAGATAAGTTGCCATAAATATTGATAAATTGCCATATATTACCGAAAGCTTATGAAATTTATTGATACGTGACATTTTCGCTAATTTATACATTTTCAATTAATTTCCGCAAATTTTGGAAACTTTTTTATTTCTCCCAAAAAGTTTTAGCTAGCTTAAATTTCCAGAAATTTATAAATTTACTGAAAATTACTCGGTAATTTCTGATAAACTCATCCCCCGATGTTTTGCGCTCCGATGTTATGCCGGCTTCACGCTCGAATGCTTCTGGCCCCCCCCCCCCACTAAGCGTCCATTGGCGGCCTATACGCTCGAATAGTCAGTGCCGTATCTGAAGTTCTTTACGTTGCGACTCTGAGCGCTACTGCGCCATACTGTTCCAAGGTCAGAGACTACATAATGCGATCCTGAGTGTTGATATGCAAAAAGGCTTCTATTTCGTGCCGATCAGACCCGGCGCCAGCACAGAATTGGGGTATGAGTATATTTAAAAAATGTTTGTTTTTATTGTTTCTCAAAAAAAAAAAATTCCCTGCATTTGTTGCAAAAAGTATCGTGTGCAACAGGTGCTGAATGTAGGCAGTTGCAACTCTTGTAAAGTTTACAGTACTTGTCATCGGCTCATATTCGGGTCTTTTCCGGCTCGTCTTCAGCTTCTATACGGCTCGCTTCCAACTCCCCTTCTATTCGTCTCTTAACTCGTACAGCATGCTACACACTCGTGTGGAACTGCCTACATTCCGCACTTGTAGTGCAATATACAATTCTCCCACGGTGAAAACGATATTTGTTAAAACACCTGTATAAAAGAGTGCGAGTTTGTTATAACGTTAATTTAGGTTTGGAACGTTCCAGTGGAACGTTCCTGGATCGTTCCCAAGCGGCGGACATTTTACACGTTCCGGGAATGTTCATGAAACGTTCCGGAAGTTCCCGCGGAACGTTCCGGGAACGTTCCGCGCTATTAGGGTAGGTATTATCACTTCAACCACCAGCTAGCTTCACTTCGTTGAGTGCTGAGGGGAAAACAGTTAATGAAATGCATGGAAAAAAACTTTATTTTTGTAATATCTCAGTGATGAATAATAATTATTATCCCAATTATCATTTCATTAAATAGTTCTTAAAAATGAAACTATTTTTCGAAAATACTTACACAGAAAAAATTAGTTTTTACGAAGATATTAGCAAAATAGGGCAAAAACGGATCGAATACCATGCATTTGGTCCATTGTTTTCCCCTCAGCATTCAATGAAGTGAAGTTAGCTGATGGTTAAGTGAAAATACCTAATACCTGCAAGAGTTGATCGCAAGATGACTCAGGACCAGTCAGAACGAAAATTCCGGATTCCCGCCTACTGACGGGTAACAAGTGGCGCGTGCGCACTACCACAAATTAAACTTATTTCTCCCTGGGGAGTTTTAATTGATGATGTAACAGGAGATATTGCCAAAACATTCAAAATTCAATTATGTGATCACGATTTACATACACATCTGTTACAAAAACTATCGCGTGCAACTGAGGAAAGTGAAAGATTCCGACTCGTGTGATTGAATCGTTCACTTTCCGCCCTATTTGCACAATATACTATTTTGCTGAGATTTTCGGCTAACAATAGTTCAACACTCTCAAGCTCAAAAGATTGACTGTATACTTACTCCTTAACTGGAATTGCATGTCCCGAAAGTACCAACATTCGACTGATTGAGTTCATTTCTATTTTGGTTGGTGCTAATGGTCCCTCAGTTTTGGACTGTTTTACCCACAGCTCAACTGGAATTCCATCATCCACTGTTTCTCCCTAAATAATTAGTAGTAAATTACATAAATAACCAACGTTCTGACTAAAGCAAGAAAATGTTTGAATTGAAAAATTCCTTATTGTTAACAACAAATCATTTACCACTTTTGAAATGAAGAACTTGCAGCTTTCGTTTTCGTAAATTATCTCTCGCAGCTTCTGGCAGGATGAAGAAGGCCACGAAGATGATCCACCACAGGGAGTAATGCCTGCAAGTTTGACTTTGAATTGGTATCGCGGGGTGCTTAAGAATTTCTTATCCAGGGGCTGTATGTCGTCAATAGAAACTGTTTCTTCCACTCCTAAGTCGATAAAAAATACGTTGATTTCTGATTCGGACTTAATATCTGTTACTTTAGCACGGAAAAATGCTTTGTCCTTCGTGGAATAGACAGAGCACATGTGATCTTTCTTCACTGGTTCTTCAAAAATGGCTGAATTTGTGTTGTAAAAAGACTGCATATTATCGTATAAACACAAATTAACTTCTTTCCTGGATGGATCAGCTACGTAGATACAATCGGGAGATTTTGCGTTTGAGACGACAACTCGGAATTTGAATGGGTCCACGTCATCCGTGATCCTCTCAGATCTCGACGACGCGAGCGAACGTGTAGAACCACTAAAAGCTGAGCTTAAATTGCTCAATGTTCCGTTATTCCTATAACTCGTTGGTTTGTCTTTCTGCTTTTGGACTGTACTGCACTGAGAACTGAAACCAATTTTTCAACGGTCTTTCAATCTAAATTACGGATTTATTATAAAAACCTATTACTCTGAAAGGAGTTAGTTAGATAGGTAGTTTTATGAAATATTTTTGTCTTGAAATATATTGTTTTAACGAGGATGCCACGGAAGACCGGTTTCAAAATTCCGTGAATTAGATTTTCTAGGTCTACTTTTGAAAATATCCTAGGTTAAATTTGATAAAAATTCCAGTCAACTCTATTCAATTTCAACATATTCTACTGGTCGCAAATCAATTCATCAACAATTTCTTGTGCAACTATTAGTCAATGTAATTCTTACAGGAAAAAATTAAAACTATGAAAACTTTGTTTTTACTGATGATTGTAGAAAATTACAGATTATGTAATAGTTCGTAATAGAAAACTAAAAATTTTGTGTGAAAAATGCAGAATTCTAATGAATAATTTAGAATTTTTATGATTTTGTATAAAAATAAAAAGTTTAAAAGAAAAAATATGAAAATCTACAACAAAACGGAACCCTAATTTTCTATAGTTTTTTGTACAAGATTACAAATTTATGTATTAAATTTTACGAAAATATACCTACATCTGGAAAAAGTAGATATAGTTTTCCTTATTTCTTCTTGAAAAATTACAAATTTCTACACATAATGATGAATAAATACAATTTTCTACAAATAAACAGAGAAATTGAAGACTTCAAAACGAAGGTATAGTTTTTCACAATTTTTAATGGATTTTAGTAGGATATTACGTAAATTTGCAATTTGAAAAAGATATACTTGTAGTTTTTATAGTTTTTCTTATTACATTTCAAATTTCTACACGCAGTTAAGAATAAATACTATTTTCTAAGAA
This sequence comes from Andricus quercusramuli, assembly GCA_932178445.1. Lineage (NCBI taxonomy): Eukaryota > Metazoa > Arthropoda > Insecta > Hymenoptera > Cynipidae > Andricus > Andricus quercusramuli. Next base: position 61,873 of record CAKNXH010001880.1, on the reverse strand, counting down.
AAAAAGATAAATTTACGAGCCCAATATGAATGTTTAGTTTTTCATAATTTTTAATACGTGTTTGTAAGAAATTAAAAAATTCGAACTCTTCAAGTTAAAATTTTATATATTTGAAATAAAAAAACTGAACTGAAACTGAAAGCAATCAAAGTGGAACTCTCCATTTCAAAATACAAATTTAAAAATGTCTAAATTCAAAAACTTATTGTTAAAAGGCTTAATAATTTACATATATAAAATGGAAGCATTACTTTTTAATCCAACAATTTCAAATTAACGGCAGCACAACTGCAAAGTTTACAATTTTAAACTTGTATAAATTGTCCAGTTCAAAGATTCAGATTCATTTAAAGAAAATAATTAATCCTCGCTATCATTTTAAATAATCTAAATCGAACAATGAATCAATAAATTGGTAAATTTTCAAAATTATATCATTTCAAGCAAGTTAATGCTAGAAATATTAAAAATTGAATGATTACAAGGTTTTTTGTAAACAGAACAGTTTTTAAATTAGAAGTTGAACTATGTTTATTTTAAACAGTTTCAAATTAATGATTGTTCACTTTTTATTTATACATTATTATTAATATATTATTACATATGAAGAAAAAATTTTTACAGTCTTAAAACCTTTCATAATTCTTAAAAAGCTTAAAAATTTGACTTCAAAATCTTCAAAAACCTACATTTTGTTTTGAATTTTTTGAAAATCTTTTCAAATTTTAAATTATTACTATGAAAGTTTTTGAAAACTTCTGAATATCTTTTAAAAAGATTCGAATTTTTCCTTAACAAATCATGCAAAATAGAAAAAAAAAATCTTAAAATCTTCCACATACTTTTTTGATAATTTTTGAAATGTCTGAAATCATTTTCTATTTTCCTACAAATCTTAAGAAAATTTTTTTATATTTATGAGACTTTCACAATTCTTAAAGAGCTTCTAAACTTTTTGCATAAAATCTGCAAAATATAAATTTTGTTTCAAGTTATTTAAAATCATTTCAAGTTTTTAATTAATTTTACAAATTCAAAATGTTTTAATTAGAACCATTAATATTGTAACGTTACAATTTTAAATTTAGCTCTCGGAAAATTTTAGGAGTCAAGGCCTTCTATTTTAAACAATTCAGCTTCAAATTGTTCCGTTTTGAATATTTCATTTATAATTGATTGTTTTAAACGTACGATCGAATACTACTAAATATTTGAAAGATTAAAAAATTAATTAAAAAATTTCAAGTTGAATGAGTTAAAAATGGAATATTTTGGACTCAAACAATATTTGAATAGGATTTGACATTTAATAAAAGCGTTTAGTATGAATCTATTAATTTGAAGTAACTTAAAATTGAAAATAGTTTATAAAGTTTCAATCGGACGTTTATATTTGTTTAATTACTAAGACTTTCGCATTGAAACAGTTCAATTTTTAACGAAAAATTTGGAAAATCAATTATTGTTCACAAAGTACAGTTCAATTTTTAAAATCATTAATTAATTTATGTTTAGAGTTAATCCATCAAAAACGTTTTCTATCAAAAATTTTCAATTTGAAACGCTTTTAATCCTTAATTGTTAAAGTTTTTAATACTACATTCTAAAATTATTTTGATTGAAAATGTACACTTAGAAATAAAGATCTAAAATTGATAATGTATAAAGTATTATTTTAAATTGCATTACATTATCATGTGATATAAAATTTGTGATATTTTAAGTGATTGGATATATTTGTTGAATTCACTGTCATTGTCCGGTTTCCCGGTCAAGCCCTCACAACATGAGATATCCCAAGGATATCGCAGAATATCCTGAGGATATCCCATTAATGTCCCAATTTTATATGCCAAGGATGACCCTAAGATATCCCAATTCTATAATTTAGTATATTATGGAAATTCAAATATATCTACTAGCTTATATGTATATTTAATCGTATCAATAAAATAACAAATCATTTAACAATATTAGGTATTTTTCCGGAGATCCTATACAATGTACAACATTATAAAGTGTACAACAATTTTCGAGTCCCCTTTAAAGTCACTTCCACCTAAATTCCATCATGGTTGTCAGTTTGCGAAAACCGTCGCGCAATAATAAGTGACGCTTTAACAAAAGTCAACAATTTCTCGAATATTCGTGCAGGACCACAATTCATTCTTATTCATATTATGGAAATCAACGTGGTACATATTAATTTGATTGTTTTTTATCATAAAAATTGATTTTGATGAAAAGTGCGATCTCTAAACTGCGCAATTTAGAGCGGTTACAGATACAATAACAGCCAACTTTTAAATGTTCAGAAAGGGGCTTGTTTTTTATTGTAAGTAGGTTGCTATTAGTTTTAAAAATAACTTGCAGTAATAATTTTTTTTATAATTATACTAAGATAGAATTTGAAAGAAATCGAATATTCGAGATTTGTATAACGCGGTTTTTTGTCAAATGGATGTTTGTGAATCTTTATGTTTTCAGGCATTCTATATATTTTAATTAACATAAATTTCAGAAATATTTGATTCCATTACCAAAATTGTGTTTATCCCGCACAGGACATTGACGGATATCGTGCGGGGTGGCAATGTCGATATCCTTGGAATATGCCACAGATATACCGGGAGATTTTTGGGACATTTTTCAGGATATCCCATATCCTACCGAGATATCCTAGGGATATGCCAAATATATCATTTAGCTGTGAGGAAGTGACCACACCGAATTCATACAAATTTTCATACAGATTCACGGAAGTTATTTCGACCAGGAAATGTAAAGGGGTTTTCAATATAATTAATTTACAAATTTAATATTCGTCAGGTTTTACCTCTCTCCGGTGCTGATTGCATGACCAACGCCAACTAAGAGAGCATTGAAGTTCGTGTCATCCATCGTGTACAAACAAGTGCTGTAAGATTTGCAGAACCCATCGGTATTTTCAATCTCATTGAAAGCGATAACTTTTACTTTAATATCGCCTATATGCGATTGCATGAAATTAACCGTATTAGCATTCCACTTTCCACGATCGGACGGCAAAGGGGCCACGTCCTTTAAATTGATTTTTATCGCCTATTTAGAAAACACAATCAAATTTATTACCTTTTTGAAGTACGAAAGAAATGATTTTTTGCGTTGTAAAGGGGTTATTCCTACTTGAGTTGCGAAGTTCATATACTTTTGTTGCATTTTTCGAATCTGGTCAAAGTACATGCTGCGTTTCAATCCAGTGTCAACGTAAAACACCTCAACCAACTTTTCACCTGGTATATCAGTGATTATGCCTCGATACCAGATTTTATCAAGGGGCGCAGCACAAGCCATACCTGTGAAATTTGCATCAAATGTTATTATTTTAAGAAATTGAGGTTCTTCGTCTTTTTAAAAGATTGCAGGGCTTGGACTCACTTTAGAGATCAAAATTAGTGTCAAGAGTGTCGTGGAGTTTGAAAAATAGTTGCGACATAGTGCCGTGAATTTTTTAAAACATTAAACTTATATATATATATATATATATATATATATTATATTTATTAGGGTGGTTCTTATTTATACTTGTGGATTTTTTCTCTCGAATTTCTCTGCTCTCATCCCCCAGTTTTGTTCGAATGCCAAAAAAAAATCTCCAAATTTGAGCAAAATCGGTTAATATTTAGGGGTCGCGCAAAGAACATGAAGTTTCCCATTGATTTAACATGAGAAAAAGTCAGCTTTTTGTAAAACTAATATTTAAACGCGATAATATGTTACAAATAATTATGTGTTTCAGTATATTGTTCAGAATTCATCATAGAATAGGAATCAATCATAATTTTTGCGGTTGAATAATTTTAAGACACTCTTATGGGTCCCCAAAGAAAACCCCAAACGTGACAAATTTGAATTTTACGTAATATTGCGGTTTATTAACGCTTTTTAAAAGTTAAAAGAAACTCATTAATCGGTAATTTAAGAATACCCAGTCATTTGTTAACTAATATTCAATTGTTTGAACAATTTCGATTTGCTTAAATATTTAAAAGTATTCTGGAAAAGCAAAGTAGAACATCAAAATATTTCAATCTTTCGAGAAATAGCAAAAATAAAATATGTGAACAAGAAAATTGTTTAAACAATTTAAATTTGTATGAAAATCTACGAGTATTCATAATAAACAAATTACTACTGAAAAATCTTGAAATTTCTCGAAAACTTAGTGAGATAAAATGATTTTTCTGCTTTTTTTTTAGGTAAAATATATATTGAAGAAATAAGTATTATTTAAATAATTGTAAAATTATTCGAACAAATTATTTTACTGTTATCATTGATTAAATAACTCATGAAGTATAGAAAATACGTTCATTTCGTGAGTTAACTGAAAAAAAGAATATATAAACAAATTAAAATTGTTTAAACAATTGAATATTAGTTAAAAAATGACTGGGTATTCTTGAATTACCGATTAATGATTATTAATTTTTGAAAAACTTTTAAAAAGCATAAATAAACCGAAATATTACGCTAAATTCAAATTTGTCACGTATGGGGTTTTCTTTGGGGACCCATAAAAGTGGCTTAAAATCATTCAAACCCAAAATTCATGATTGATTCTTATTCTCTGATGAGTTCTGAACAATATACTGAAACACGGAATTATTTGTAACATATTATCGCGTGTAAATATTAGATTGACAAAAAGCTGACTTTTCCCATGTTAAATCAATGGGAAACTTCATGGTCTTGAAAAGTGAAAAATAAGGTCCACTCTAATATATATCCATCATAAAAATAAGATACTATTCGATTTACAGCGAAATTTTTTTTTTACCAATTTTGAACGTACAAAGTGAGGCCGCGTGTGACGTGCTCGTAGAGTACTATACTGTGGACTGGCTATACCGTACGTGGCAACAAGCGAAGGCAGCAAATACAACTTTAAACGCATTTTTCTCAAAACAGTTTTTTTCAAATCGGCCTGACAAATAACTCTAACAATTTTTATCCGATCCACTTCAAATTTGAACCACATCTTTATAATTGCATTTCGCAGATAAGTGCATACGGATTTTTCGATAAATTTGAAACTTTTTATTTTATGAGCATTTTATTCGAATTTTATCACTGAAGATTCGACTGTTAACTTCAAATGCCTGCCATTTTCGAAAAAATCAATATTTTTACATTTCCATATGTACTTCTCTAGGTATTCTTATGTAGATGTAGAAAAGGACTTAACAGAAGTCGGCGATTTTGCTTCAAAAACAAATATATATATTCTGATTCTTTAATGTTGGAGCTTCATTTAGATATGATAAGTTTAAAAAATAAATTAAGTTTTCATACAAAGAAAAATTGGTAATATATCCATGATTTCGCTCCCGCTACTGTGGCCATCTTTGCAAAATTTTGAATGTATTATCCTGCATTATTTTCAGATGAGAAAACTTCATAGCTTAGATTCAATTTTCTGTTCCATTGTTAAATTCTAACTTCATCCAACCTCAAATCTTTTCAATCTGACAATTATTATTGATTGAGATGGATTTGTAATTTGAACTATTTTCAAAATATAAAACTTTTACATTCCAATTCTGTGTTAATATAATAAAAGACGAATGCTCTTATTTAGCATTGTTTGTTCTTAAAATCATTTAGACTGTATAATTATCGACGATTTAAACTCGAAACTAAACAATTTTTAATCATCTAATATGTCATCATTCTGGTTTAAATGGTAGAATAAAATTATTCAATTAAATGCTTTTAATTCAAAGTTTCGTACCAGCAAACGCATTCAATTTTAAATAATGTAACTTTGAATACCTGAAATCCAGTGCTTTGAACTTGAAATCAATCAACTAGTAAGGCTTCAAATTTAAAATATTACTATTGAAATATAAACCATCTAAATTTTTAATAATCGAATTTTAAATTATTTGAAAGATTTTTCTTGAAAAACCTGAATAAAGAAAAAAAATAATATTCGAGGTATAAGATGGAAAGGAAGAATAGATGAATTTAAAGTATTCTGCGTCAATTCTTATAATTAGCCGTTGGGACAATTTTTCGGTATATATTTTCATGTTGGAGCAGCGAAGAAGCGAGAAAATATTTTTAAGAAAATACTAGCATTAGTGACATTTCTTCGAAATTTAAGAAATAAAATAAGTAATATTTACCGATTTCTGGAGAGTAGATAATCAGTTTTTTCGATTTGCCTTTCTTGTACTCTCTGGTCATTTCGGCTGACATTCGTTCCATCTGTTCGATGTTTTTAGATATCTAAAAAAAGTTTGTATATTTTTCGAGGCTCTATATTTCAAATATTATTTATTAGAAGAATAGAATTTACAGTGCAACTTACTCTTACTACGTATAAGCAGTCTGGAGATTCGATGTGGGTACACATAACTGTTACGAATTTCGAGAGTTTAAGTTCCCCATAGAAGTATTTCCTCACGGCATTCGGGTTCAGTTTCTGTTTTTTTATAATTAAACAAATTTAAGAATTTGAAAGCTATGAATGCTTTGTAGATATAAAAGATAATCAGTGATACGGAAGTTACCCCCCAATAATCATGATTGTAATTTGCCTCCCTTTAAAAAACATCTCTTTAAAAAAGTTTCTGTTGGTCCAGACTTACCATAAGCTTTCGTGACGTTACAAAGCTACCGTATCCCATAAATATGAGACTATCTCTAAAAGACGTTAGTTTATCGGTGGTGTTTTTCACAATATCGACGCTCAACATATCTTCATCATCGAGAACGTCGTGTACGTGCATTGTTAATGCCATGTCCCTAAAACAGATAGAATGAATATTTCAAATAACTTGATATTAAGCGTATTATAAAAATTAAAAATACATCTTGAGGCCATGCACAGTGAATTTTTGTCTCTTTTTTTTTGTATTTCCAGAAAGGACAATAAAAATGTTCCTTGGTGCCTTTTATACAATTTCCAGGACTGCCATGGCCTAATGTACTTGACAAAAGTGAAAAAAGTTACCACTTTAGGCTAAAAAGTGATTAAAAGTGACTACCATTCACACAAAAAGAGGCCTTTAATGTCAATGGAAACACGTATCAAGTCGAAGATTTCAATTCTATTACCTCGTTTAACTTATTGGCTTGCATTTACAATATTAGATGAAATTGTATTTCTGAAGTCGGGGGTGAAAATCAAGTTTACAACTGCTAAAAAAATGTTACGAGTAATGTTCAGGCAACTAGTAATTTACATTATTACCACTAAATAAACCTTTGATACTTAAGTATCTTATTTATATTTCGATGATTTACAATAGGAAATAGAAACCCAGAAAATTATAAATTAAATTGATTTAACCTTTGTTGTGCACTGGGGTAGGATACACCCCAACGTATTTTCAAACGCGTTTTTCAAATCCGTACAATGCGAATCGGGACCTGTTCTGCCGTCTACATGTAGTCTAGGAATAACATTTCAAGATCCCATACATAGTTTAGCCCGTCCGACTTTTGTCTGCTCTTGGCAGAGGTGAAAAGTTGACGTTCGGAAATTCTGGGGTGTGAAATACCCCATGTGCACAGTACGTGTAATTTCATGAATAATTTCAACTTTTATTTTGTCGTTTTTTTGGCCTATTCGTGCGTAAATAGTGTGAATAATAGTGGAAGAGAGCTTGTTTTTTTCCTCTTTTATGAATACATATATTTGTAATGTCTGTAGATGACTTATAATTTGAGAAACCGCCTCATTCTAGAGCAGCTACATGTGGTGGACGAAGAATCCAGCGGCTTCGATGATGTTGTAGATTGATATTTGTTCCTAAAATCTTGTATTTTTTTTATATTTGTATAATTTCACATCATTTTGTGTAATAATGACTCAAAAATTTTCCAATAAAACGATTATTTTGAAAATAGACCCATATTTCTTATAATAATCAATACTTTCATTTTTGTTAAAATCGCGTGAATTCATGTAGAAAAATAAATATTCTTTTTTCAACTCCGCCATAAAATAATATTTTTTCTTGAAAGTGTGGTACTTCAAGAAAATAATCCCGCAAAATTTATTCAAAAATATCAATAATTGAAATTTTTATGCATTTTTCAGTGAAAAAGTCCATTTTTCGTTTGTTTTTTCGTTAACATCATTTATAATTTTTGTACCTTAAAAAATGTTGATGCCATCTACTAGGCCTTATTTTAAAAGCTTTAAGCAATGGCCAGCAATTTTGTTTGAGTCAAAATAACGAATTGTACGTCTGCAATAAACGTTTGAAGTGACTGGGGTATGACATACCCCCTGTGCATAATACGTAATTTCAAAGAGGTGTGCACAACAAAGGTTAAATTATAATATTAAAGACATCGCAGCCTGAAATTCTCTCAAATTAGAGGTAAATAGGGTAATTTTTTTTACGAAAATAGGAGAATAATAGGGGAATAAATTCTTTTAAATAAAATTAATGTAGATACCATATTGAATTGAAACCAAAAAGATGAATTGCCAACCAGGATGATTAATTTTTTACAAAAAAATGCGAATTTTCGACAAAATACATGAATTCTCAACCAAATAGTTGAATTTTCTACTACAAAAAAAAATACATTTTGAACCAAAAATGGAATAGCTACACTTTTAGTTAAAACAATTAATTCTAAAAAAAAAAAGAATTTTCAACTAAAACGATGAATCTTCAGTCGAAAAAATGAGTCTTTAACAAAGTAGTCCAACTTTCAACCAAGAAAATGCATGAAATTTCAACCAAAACGATTAATTTTTTATCGAAAAAAAAACGAATTTTCAACAATATAGTTTAATTTTCATGCAAACAGTTTGAGATTCTATTAGTTTATAGGCGGAAGGGCAACCCAATTTCTAGAAAATTCTACTGAAGAAAGATAAATTTTCAAACAAAAATAGAATAATTAAATTTTCAGTTAAAAAGATTTATTTTCAACAAAAAAACGTCTTTTTAACAAAACAGTTAAATTTTGAACAAAGTTGATGAATCTTCAACAACATAATTAATTTGTAACAAACGAGGGGTTCACAACTCGACTGATGGATTGTACACTGACTTCAATTGATTTCAGTGACTTCATGTGAATTCAAGTGAATTCACGCCAGTGACTTCAGCGAAGGTGTAAACCTGACTTCACGAGTTGTTAACCCCTCGGTAACAAAACAGTTGATTCCTTAATCAAGAGATCATTAACTAGCAACCAAACAGATGCATTTTTAACAAAAAAAGATGACATTTGTAACAGAAAAAGATGAATTTTCAACAAAAAAGTTAATTTTCGACCAAGAACGATTAACTTTTTACCATGGGAGATAAATTTTCATCAAAAGAGTTAAGTTTTTAAGCTAAGAAATCGAATTTGTTCAAAAACCTTTGATTGTTCATATCGAAAAGATCAGTTTTAAACAAAAAAGGTAATTTTCAACCAAATAATTACATTTTCAACCAAAGAAAGATGCATTTTTAACAAACAGTTGAGTCTTTAAGCTGGACATTCCAAAGTTTTGGAAAAAAGTTAGACTTTTAATCCCGAAAAGATATATTTTCAAAAAAGAAAGATTGAAGATTAACCAAATAGCTGAATTTTCAACCAAGCAGTTGCATTTAGTACCAAATAGTTGTAATTTTAAGCAAAAAAGGAGAATATTTAACAAAAAAGTTGAATTTTTAACCAATTAGTTGAATTTTCAATCAAATGATCGAAAATTTCGAACAGAAAAGTTTCTACTGCAGCCAAAAACAGTTGCATTTTCAGTCAAGCAGATGAATGTTCAAGCCAAAAAGATGAATTTTTTAGAAGACAGTTGAATTTTCAACACAAAGTTAATTTTCAACCTAGAAAGATGACTTTTCTACCAAAAAAGATGAATTTTTAATTCAAAAAGACCAATGTTCAACAAGACAGTGGAATTCTCGATCAAAAATATGACTTTTTAACAAAATAGTTTGATAAAAAAAATTTAATTTTCATGTAAATAATAAATTTTTTAAACCAAAAACATGAATTCTAAACCAAAAATAAACTAGCAGACTTTTCAACCGAAAAGAATGAACTTGCAACTGAAAATATTTGGATTTTCTTATTGGGTTCTATTAATTGAGTTCCCACTTGAGCAAAAAAAAAAAAAAAAACAATAAAAAGGAGACCTTGAAAATAGGGGAAAAAAGGAATTCTTTAAAAAAGGGGGAATGAATAGGGAAAAGAGTGTCAAGTCTGATATGAAGTAGCATTTTTATATCATATAAGATTACTATAGATTGCAAACGTATCCATTGAAAAATATTTCTTTTTTTAGAGAACATCTAAAATTAGATGGATTAAAGTGGGTAATTTATTGCAAAAATAATCTCGGTGACGTAGCAATCGGGTAAGTATTACATAAACTTTAAAACAATTAAACTTTTGCACATACTTCCGATCGATCATGTTATTCATCGCTCCAACTGCTTCACGGTTCCACTTTTCACCTTTAGGCGAGATATCGTGTAAGCGACAATGAAGTGCTAAAGAACTCTGGGTGGCAAATAAAGGAGACATATCCCGCATATCTTGGATGGAAACCGCTTTCGTGTTACCGTAGTCGACATATTTTATAAGATGCATCTCTTGACCTAGGCCAGTTTTGAAACTGTCCATAACACGCCCACGGTACCAGAATTGTTCGTATTTCACGATGTACAGTTTCTCTGAAAGAAGGAAAAAATGAAACTGAAAAGGAAGCGACTAAAAAATGTATAATCCATTTGCAAAAAAACTCACTTTTAAAAATTTCAGAAGGCAACTTATTGTTCTTCAGTGCATACTCTTCTATGTTTCGATGAAATTCGTCAATTTCTCTAAGCTGTGATATCTGGTGTACGTAGAAGGAAGAAGGATCATCGATGTGTGTTAGTCTGACAAGTTCAGTGCTTCCTGTCGTTGATTGAAAATAAATTTAAAAATTACATTTTTTCGGAAATATTTGAAATAGTTTTGAGAAAAATAAAAAATTGAGAAAAATGTTACAGTGGAACCTCGATTTAAGTCAACTGTTTTTGTGCGTTCCTAGAACTGATATCCTCCAAAGTTTCGTGATGAGGGCAGCCTCTGGACCGAGAGATAGGTGGTGCTTAGTCAAGCGTGACAAACAGCATGAGGGCCGCACTCTCAGCGCATGATTTGCATCAGGTGAGTTGCATAAATCGAGGTTCAAGTGTATATAGATTAAAGAAAACTGTACCTTTTGTGAGTAAGCTGATATCGGACTGGTAGGATGTGACGGTAGCTATTGAAGTAGCTATTGAAGTAGCTATTGAAGGGGTAGGTGAAACATTTGTGACTCTGATTAGAGTCTCCCATGGACCTTATGATACAGAGAAACAAAATTGAGTACCCATTTTTTTCTAGTTTTCAGAAACGAAGGTTCGGAAAATTCATAAATATGAATAAGGGGTTTAAAACATTATTTGCAGCGAAAACATATTTTGGAATGAAATGCCACTTTTCTACAATTGACCCACAGAACATTTGACTGTCCAATGCTTCCTACTTATTCTTATTCATTACTCTTATTCCTTTATTCTTATCTGAAAAGTAACTGCGAAAACTTACTTGGAAGATCCTGTGGAACCAGTGGCTCCAAGTTATAGTCTGCGGGCAGGTTTTCACTATCTGACAAAGTGAATGAGGCAACCGGTGGTACCTTAATAGAGCAGTGACTTTTCAATCGTTCAAACACTGATTTGTCGACTTCAAATCTGAGAAAATAAAATAATTTAAATGAATAAATCAAAGAATTTCTATTGGAATTTCAAAATCACTACCAAATTTATAAATTAAATATTTCAGACAAAAATCTGTAAAATTTGTTCTATTATCGTTAACTCCTTACTTGAGCTTTTCATGAGATTCTTCTCCATCTTTCACTAGGTGGCAAGGCACACCAGCCATGATGTCTAGTTTTTTAATAACTTTTGAAAGGTCAATTTGAGTCAGGTAATCTTTTACTGAAGCAGCGGTCTGTAACCAAATTAATCAAATATTAGGAAATATAAGGTGTGTAATTTCACAGATACATTCCAGGGGAGATTAATGAATATATTAACGAATAAATAATAAATAATCTTAGAATTTAATTTCACGTAATTACAGAAAATACTGGTTTTTTGGTTTTGTCCCTTTCGGGCCCATAAATGATGAAGAAGATTTAGATGTTCAAAAGACGTTTCGGCCTCGTGTGGGTCCCCTTCAGTAATTTATTTTAGAAAGTTACATATTTGGTATAAGTTTTTGGTATATATCTGTACGCGCATATGCTAATAAAGATGAAAAAAATAATTCGAATTAAAAAAAATGAATAGAAAATATAAACACCAAATATGAAACTTTCTGGAATAAATCACTAAAGTGGATTCATATAGGATTATACTTATAGGGAGCCGCAAGGTCTGTTGGAAACCTAAATCTTCTTCACCATTTACGGACCTAACGCAACAAAACCAGAAAAATAAAATTGTACTATTGCTGCGGAACGCAAAACTCAAACAACTATGAACAATTACAGAAAAATTAATGTTGAGCCTTTGACCAAGTCGGTACCTCTATTCTATGCTATACTCCCCAATCTGGCACCAATCTGGGGCTAGCAGTCTAAACTCTCCAATCTCGTTTTGTGCAGGTCCGCAGCGTCACCTACGCGTAGCGGCGTTAGGTGGCAACACAAAAAGAGATTGGAGAGTTTAAACTGCTAACCCCAGATTGGAGAGTATGGAAGTACCGAAGTTATCAATCAAGAGTACGAGTAATAATAATTAGTCTTTATTTAATTATTTATTGAAGCTTAAAACAGATTTACGAAAAATATAATAAATATAACAAATAAAAAGAATTTGATAACTCTGCGAAGAAATTTTTCTCGAGCAAAAATACTTCGTAATTTTCTTTTCTTATGATTAACAAGTTGAAAGGTTTATAAAAAATTGGTAAGACCAGTATTTGCCTTTCGCAAATCAGGAATATAGTAGTTAATTATTCAACAAATTATTTTTACTGTTTAAAAAAAATTTTAGTACATATATATCACCACATATTCCTATAAATATGTTTTAATTACCAGCAAGCCATCTCGTAATACTTCTTCATGACTTTCCAATTTCAGTCTTATATTGTCTAAATTCTGTCGTAAATTACGACGCTGATCCTGCATTTTATCCAAGATTTCCTTTTCTAAGTTTTGAAGGACACCGTGAAGTTGTGCAAAATGCCGATTAATACTAGCTTCTACCGATCCGTTGTTCTGTAGTTGCTCGGGGAAGAGCAAAGTGTTGCTCAGTTTCTGAAAAAGAGACAAATAAATCGATTAGATATCAATATTTCACTTTCAACTGAAGTAAAATATTAAAAATATCCATCTTCCAACAAAACTCTCAGGATATTTTCTAACAATAAAAATGCAAATAAAACAAGCTGGTTTACATTTTTCCATGCATGGCGTAGTTTCACTTCATGAAAGTATGTACGTTGAGACAATAATGAGGGATTTAATTAAATTGAATTGAGCACTTAACGCTGACTTTGTTCCTTTTTGAACAAACCTCAAAGTATTTAAAACAGAACAAAATAATAAAAAATTGAAAGATTCAAACATGAAAAAATAAAGCACTACAAATTGCTTAGCTTTCAAAACTTTCGAGATGAAATTGTACAATAATTTTTAATGATTTAGATTGGAAACTGTCGAATTTTCAATATTTCAATTCAAAATTATTCGTTTTGGAACCATTTGAATTGAAACTTGTTCAAATATTAATGCTTGTAATTTGAAATGAATTGAAGGGTTAAATTTAGAATTGTCCAATTTCAAACTCTATTAATTCAAGGAATTACCAATAAATGGCTTATGATGGTCAAGTAGAAAAAAACCATATTGATTTAAAAAATAATATATTGGCGACGTTTTGGTCATAGATAGACCCTCTTCAATCCTCATGCTTAAGACCTAAAATTACAATATTAATAATGAAATAATGTGAAATAATAAAAAGTAATGAAAATATGTTTTAAATTCCAAATGAAGAGTAAGAAACTCCAATATAATGCATTATATCAGATGTACTTAAATTCTAAATAACTAAACAATGAGAGTCGTATATCAACACATAAGGTGTGTATGTAATTATTATTACAATTGAGCTGCCGGATGGAATAAGCCATAAGGGTACATAAAATGATCTCGCTGGGAGTGGGAAGACCTCTGGAGACTTACAAAAACATTTTCGAATTTTAATTTTAAAAGGCTGTATCTAGACGTTAAATTTTATTGCGCATCTTTTTTCCTGTGGGTAAAAAATGGTAACTTTTTTAGTTTTCTAAATAAAGCAAAAAATCTGACTTTTTTTGAGAAAATCTATTTTAATTCTTTTTTCACTTCAACCCGTGCTCAGCCAGTCAGTGTTTAAAAATTTTGAATGACGTTTTCAGGGAATGCGTTTAGGAAATTTCTTCGACTGATAGAGCATGAGGAATTTAAAAATTTTATACATTTTTTCTGATGCACGGCGCATATCGGACTTCTCTAACTTCCAGCGTTTCGTTAATCGCTCGAATTTTGAGCAACGAAACACTTTCAGCGAGAAAGTTATTAATTATGGTACAAAGAAATTTTCTGGAAAATTTTAGACCATTCAAATTGATATTTAAAAAATTATTATTGTCTCAAGCTTGGCGTCTCGCGCGCCAACTGTAGCCAGAGTCTCAAGGTGTGATTCTTAATACAGTTTACCACCGCCAAAGATAAAAACTGATCAAGGAATCAGGTAATATCAAAGTATTATGAATAAATAAATAATATTGCATAATGCAAAATAATTGAATCAGTTTATATTTTGTACAATAGAATGGTTCTAGTCATGAGATAAACTATTTAAAGGAAAACAAAACATAAACATCTAATAGCTGAGATTCACCGAATTTCTAATTCCGTGAATTTTTCAATGCTTCAAGTACGTGGAATTGAAAGAAATGAAAGGTCGAGAAAGTGCAAATAAGCTTTAAAATAAAAATAAATTTTATTCTATTTTCCAATACTGCGAATTGAATTGAATTCATAATATTTTGATAATGCATGATTACTTAATTAGTTTTTATTTTTGGCGCCGGTGAACTGCGAAAAGAATCACAGACTGAGAGACTCTCGCTGCAGTCCGAACGCGAGGCGCCAAGCCGCTAGCGACTGGAGACATTAATAATTTCTTAAATATCAATTCCATTGGGGTGAAATTTTCCACATTACTTCAGAAGTCCTGTAATAAACAACTTTATCGCTGGAAATTTTTCGTTACTCAAAAATCGCTCGATAAACGAAACGCTGGAAGTTAGAGAAGTCTGATATGCGCCGAGATCAGCAAATAATCGAGGGGCCATTCACTCTGAAATCAGACGAATTTTCGGCAACGATTGCATTTGATTTCCTATGCTTTCATTTCTGATTTCGTAGGATTTCATACGATTACTTCTTTCTTGTAAGCCAACTACAATTTCAATAGCGACATGTAACTAATTTCAATCAGCACGCCCTGACTGTCCATTGACTGCTGTCAACTCCCATCTAGACTTGTAGACTCGCACTGAATGCTCTCGACTCGGTCTGACTCCATCTGATTACACGCTGACTGCTCGATGATTGCTCGCACGGGTCGCACTCTCTCTTGCACTATATGACGTCAGGGACGGCGCAGCCAGCGTGGATGCCACGGAGAATAGCATTATTAAACTTTCTTTACGCCAAATATATATATATATATATATTTTTTTTTTTTTGAGTAAATGAAAATTGTACATGAATTCTAAAAAATATAAATTCTAATTTTATTGAAATTTTATCATATTTCAGTTTTGTACCGCTTTCGTCTTGAAACTGAATAATTTTGATTTGAATTGTTCAAAAGTTTACAATGTTCTTGCAGGGTAGAAACTTTAAGAGTTGAATAACTTAACGTTAATAACTTGAATTATTTCTAATTTAAATGTTAAAAATGACAGTATAATCATAATGACAATTCGAAACGTTAGAAATCGACAAGAGAAATGTAATCAGAAAAGTTGAAGCTTATTGTATGGATTCGAAATTTGATTTGTTGCCAAAATTTTAGTGCCCGAGAGTTTAGTATTTTCATCTTAAATTGCATATATATATATATATATATATATATATATATATATATATATAAAGAACTGATATGGAGGAAGGTCTGCGAAAAATTTGTTGACCCTGACTTATTCATGGTAAGAAAATATATTCATTTTATTTCACTAATATATATTGTTTATAACATGAAATTCATTAAAGAATAACGCTTCATATACTTCACAGTCTTTGATATTTCAAAATTTGGTGACTAGATCATGAGTCATCAGATTATAATAAATAAGTATTTATACTAAATATGAATACATCATAAGATAAATTCACTTTCCGC
Source organism: Andricus quercusramuli (assembly GCA_932178445.1). Classification (NCBI taxonomy): domain Eukaryota; kingdom Metazoa; phylum Arthropoda; class Insecta; order Hymenoptera; family Cynipidae; genus Andricus; species Andricus quercusramuli. The sequence goes on along the minus strand of CAKNXH010001880.1, from coordinate 45,410 downwards.
TTATAAACTTTTGCATTCTGATGTTGAACATTGGGAGTACTTTTCATCGAATATTTGAGCTGACGGAACAAAATTCGTGAGTTGGCATCCAAACTCGCAACCGAAAAAAGATAAAAAAATTGTTTTGAAATCGTTTAAGAATTTTTATTCCCTTTTTTATTTTGAAATAAAAGAAATCTATTCAGGATTGTATTTGGAACGGGAAACCAAGAAAACCAGAAAGAGAACGGGAATTTTTTGAGACCGGGAAAACCCGGGAAATGACAGTGAATTTTTTTTGTTGACCGGGAAAAGTTTAAAACCAATTTAATTTAGAAAATTGTAATTAAAAAAAAATAACCGTTTTTTAATATATAGCAATATTTGACTGTTTATATTCGAAACTAAATAATTTGAAACTTAATTGTCTGAAATACAGAGTCTTGGATCGTTAAATTTTCAGACAACTAAACTTAAACTTTGAATATCACAATTGTAATTGTTCTATTTTCAAGTTTTTTAATTTGTGAGTCAAATGGTTGAAGTTTAATATATAAATAACAATTAAACAATTATGTTTAAAAATCCGTGTAAGTTTATGAGATATTTAGAAGTCTTAAAAAGATTCCAAATTGATTCAAAACCCAAAAAGGTTTGAAATAATGTTAAGCAAAATGTACATTTTTGAAGATTACAAAATCAATTTTTGATACCAATCAAGTAATTAAAAAGTATTAAGTTAAAGATTAAAAAAAAAAGAAAAAATTTTGATGACTAAATAAAAATAAAACTTTTGTTAATTTAGAAAAATTCGAGTAAGCTGAAGAGATATTTAAGATTTTTGAGATGATTTTTAAATAATTTAAAACTTGAGAGGACTTGAAAACTGTATAGATTTTTGAAGATTTTAAACAACAAATTCAGAAGATTTTTGAGCTCTTTAAAGTGTTTCAAAATGATAAAAAAATTATTAAGATTTCCAAGAAAATTGAAAATGATTCTTTATTCTGAATCATTAATTTCAAGAGAATATTTTAAAAAATTTTAAAGGATTTCCAAAATTGTCAAAGACAAATCTGAAAGATTCGAAGGCAATTAGTTTAACTATTTTAAATAATTTTATATAATATATTTTAATATGTATAATAATATTTCAATATTTTAATATATAATATATTTTAATATAGTATAATTTTAATATATATTTTACTATATATTTTAATATATATTAAGGAATTTTAAATAATTTTAGAAAAAATTTGAGTAAATTTCATTATTAATTAGAAGCTTTGTAAAAATTTCAAAAATAATTTGAAATTTTAACTTATTCCAAAAAAGTTCAAGCAAAATGTGGAGTTTTGAGAATTTTATATTATATTGCGGGTTTTGAAAGGTTTAAAGGTAATACAGCAATTATCTTAAGATACCTGGGAGAATTTAAAATAATTTTTTATTCTGACAAAAAATAGTTTTGAAAGAATATTTAAAAAGATTTTAAAACAAATACAGATTATGATGTATGATTAACAATTGAACCATTACTAATTTTTTACGACGTGCAATACATTTAATTTATTTTCTATTATAAAACATTTTCAGGTTAAAAGAAATGATAATCGTTTAATTTTTATTGTTTCTGCAACTAAGTTGCTGAAAATGATATCATTTTGTAAATTTATAAATTGGTTCACTTATTCTTCAATTTAGAGAATTGAATATGATAGCGTGGATTTATATTTTTTTAATCTTCAAACTGTCAAACTTATTAAAGTTTAAAATTTTCAATTTTGCAGTTTAACAACATTTAATTTGAGATTGTTCATTTGATGTGTCTTAGAAGCTTCCATCGGTACGCGTAGATTATTGAGAGTCTAAATAAAAAAATGCTGAGCGCGAGGGGTTCACAACTCGACTGATGGATTGTACACTGACTTCAATTGATTTCAGTGACTTCATGTGAATTCAAGTGACTTCACGCCAGTGACTTCAGCGAAGGTGTACACCTGACTTCACGAGTTGTTAACCCCTCGGCTGAGCGTTAATATTAAAAGTTTAAAGTTCAAAACGGTTGCTTTTTGAGTGTTTTAATTTGAAGTTTAGTTTATATAGCTTCAAATGAAAACATTGTTAGCTTCAAGAGCTCTTCAGAAATTGTTGTGAACCGGAGAAACTCTGGGAAATGACCAAGAAATTTTTACCTGACATAAAACGGCCACCCTGCTATTGGTACAAAAATCATGACGAATTTTTCATATGTTCAGTTTTCACTAGTGAATACGTCGAATGTGAAATTTTTCCAGTTTGAACCAAAGAAACATGTCATAATCATGCTTTTTTGGAAGAAAATTGGTTTCGTGATTCAGAAATTTGGAATTTTTTGGCGATTTTCAAACGTTTTAAACACCACGAAATTTTTTCTCTGATTAAACAAAAATAACAAAATGTATATTTTGTCCAAGCTAAAGAAACCTCAGGCTTGACATATTCAACGTTTTTTTACAAAAGAGTGCATTTAACTCACTCCAAAATAAACACGTGTTTTCGTAGATTTACAAAAACTTCTACATAAGGCAAAAATATTTAAAATATTAAACAAAAAATAAGAACAGAAGATATTATACGTTTTAAAAATTGCGTTGCAACGCGCACACTCGTTGCGCACACAAACTGTAGAGGGCCGTGCTATAGTGAGCTCACCGCCATCCCATAGCGACGAAGGAAGGGTCGCACGCTGAATGCACTGACTACACTATGACTGCTCTCTTGATTCCTCGCTTGATTGCTCGTGATTACACGCAGCTCGCGTTAACTCTTACTGACTCGCTTACGATTTCGGAATATTTTAGGAGATTTCTGCTGATTTCACTAAATTTTCCTTCATTTCAAAATATTGGATCTTTTTCGAAATATCCACTCAGATTCCGCTGATTTCAGATGATTAAACGAAGTGTTATGCTTGTTGCATTTGATTTCATACCGATTTCAAACGATAAAACTCCTTGCTTCGAGAGTGAATGGCCCCTCGCAAATAATAAATGAAATTTTTTTATAAATAAAGGGTCTGACCGGGTTTCCATACAAACCCAGCCCCTAATCCAAATAAGATTTCGTATCAACGGTATCAACTATTCGAAGGCATTTTGGTTTTAGATTATTTTTTGCCCATCTTCAGCCCGATAGCCGGCACATTGGATGAGTAATGGTTGATTATGCGAATTTCGTCTTTCGCAATTTTTAGCTAACCCAATCATCGAAAAAACCCGAAAAAATCCACAGTACTTCTTGACATAAGGAGACATCTCCGTAAATATGAAGCACGTTTTTCCGTGCAAAAATCGTAACGAAAAAAATTGCAACAATTTTTGCACGCAATTTTTCTTATCGAAAAAATCCGTAAGCAAAGCCGAGTTTTTTTTAACATTAATGAGTCCCCCAAAGTCACATATATCATGTAGGTCAAAAGTTACACAATTCTCCAAAGAAAAAATGGTGTTTTTCTTAACAAAGCAAAAAATTCAAATACGCATAACTTCGTACACATTTTTTTTACAAATCGTGAAAATACGCATCGCCTAATTACCTTAAAAAATAACCTATTTTGTCCCTAAGGGATTCTGCGAATTCAAGTGTAGAACCTGCCTGATTTGAAATGGATTCGGTTTATGTATTACTTACTAATTAGTATACCAAAAATGATTAACCAAAAACACGTTTGTAAATATAACAGCTGTCACTTCAACTAAATCTATGCAAATAAAATTAAGGCTTCAAGATAGTACTATAAAATTGTATATAAAATATAAAAATATAAAATTTATAAAACTGTACTATATTTCATATGCATGTCTAAACATTTTCCAGAATAAATAATCGAATATGGCCAAGATCGTGTGCCGAGACGTCTACAGCAATTGTAATCTAATTATAATAATTTTCCTTGGACCCTAAAGTATGTTTCTTGACAATAATCTTAAGCGATTTAAACAGTAACTTAGTTGATCGAAACTAAAAAATGGTAAAAAAGTTAGTTTTATATAGTTGGTGGATTTTGCGAAGATATACATTTGTGGATTTGATTTACATCAAAATTCACAATAGGGATTTTCAAAAAATTTAAATTTAATAGTCTAGAAAAATCCACAATGTTATTAAAAAAATGAATCTACATGTCTAAATTTGGAAAATACGAAATAAAGTTTACTTAAAAAAATTATTGAAGGTTTCAATGAAGAAGGTTTGGCGAAACGAAGTGGAATATCATAATAATTAATTATATTATCCTTATATCTCTTAGAAAAAGCCATTTGTTCAATGCTTAAAGATTACTCTTAATTATAATAAATTTAAATTGAAAATTTAAATTTATTATAATGAATCATGGTGAAAGTATTAAATCTATTACTCTTAAATGTTATAAAATTGTTGAAATCTTATATTTCATGAACTTATAACTTATTATCACAATTTTATTAATAAAAATGATCACATTTTCGGCTAATGCCTGAGCTTATTTTAGTTTCCAGGTATTTCCCGGTTTCCCGCCGTTTAGTATACGCAGCCTGAAAATGTACATTGTACACTTCAGTTATGAAGGCTTGATTTCAAAATTGTTCCACTTTGAAGTCTTCGAAAATAAAAATGATTATAATCTCTTAGGCATCTTATTTGGAATCATAGCGTAACTTGGTACATCATGCTGTACATCATATCATACTGCATCGTATTGTATAATATTGTTTTGTAATGTATCGTATTTCATCATATTGTATTATGCTGTCTCATATTAGAGCATATTGTATCATACTGTGTAATATAGTATGATAGCGCATCATACTGTAGCATATTGTGCCATATTGTATCATATTGCATCGCATTTCATTGTATTGTATGGTACTGTATCATATTCCATCATAGTATATGATATTGTAATACAATGTATGGTATTGCATCATATGCAATACGAGAGGTGGGGGGGGGGAGAATTTACCTATGCAATATTATCTATAATATTATTAAGATATTATTATTATAATTTAATATATTTTGTATTACTTTTTATAAATATGATAATTAGTTATCTTATACTCTTATTAATTATAAATATTAATTTTGTATATAATAATTAATATATAGTATATCATATCATATTATATATATATATATATATATATATATATATATATTTTCGGTTTCGATTCCTTTGGAATGGAACCGAAGGGCTTATGACAAAGCCACCGAACGCGTCCTCGGGTTGCTGATAGAGGGCCCGTGTACCAAGGGTTTCTGCTGAATATGGTTACAATAATTAATGAGCAGTCGCGGACAATTGTCCAGAGATGGTCCCGAAGGAACAACCCCCAAGCGAAGGCGTGAGAACCGTGCCGAAAGCTGAATGTCACCTGGGTGAGGTGTCTCTAACGGTGATTCTGGGAAATCGGCGACTCTCAGAGTATACAGCCTTATCCTTGCATGCGGGGCTCTACAAGGATGGACGAACCCTTTCCCTAGCTGCTCGTGGGAACAACAATGACAACACCAAACATAGTTGTAGTAAGTGCGGTTCAGAACAATCGAACGCGCAGGGCTCCCGACAATGGGTCGGACAACAATGCCGACTACCCTACAGTTGGGGGAGCCAATCAAGACGGAGTCAATGCGATTGACCGGCGGAATCTTGTTACTTTTAAGTGGACGGATCAACTCAATGACGGCCTGCTGGAGTGCTACGATGCCAGTATGGTCCCTGAACGAGAAGGTTACATGGCACGACTGCATGCTCTGTGGTGCGAGAAACACCCAGAGCTCTCAGTCTAGAGCGGAGAGAGAGGTGGGTCGGAGAAAATCAACAATTTTCATCTGATCCATCTAAACTCTTCCAAGACCCTCCAATTACTGTCGACCATCCGCCCAAACGAGAGGAGGTCGAAGCATTTTGGAGAGAAGTCTACGAGGTCCAGCATTCACTTCAAGAAGACTCAAAGAACATAAATAGCTTCAAGGAGCTGTGCAATGCCCTCATAACACCTGAGGAAGAATGCCCACCTATCACTACCGAGGAGGTGAAAAACGTATTGAGAGGCATGAAGAACTTTCCCGCTCCGGGACCAGATGGTATCAAGACCTTCTGGTGGAAGAAGTTTCCTTCGACCCACCAGCATCTGGCACGAATTTTCACCTCATATCTAAAGTCGGAAGAGCCTATTCCGGAGTGGTTGGTGGAAGGGCACACAGTGCTCCTGCCTAAGACGGGCAACTTAGCTGATCCTAAGAATTACAGGCCAATAACTTGTCTGAACACACTGTATAAGATCTTCACAGCCATCCTAAATGATAGGATTCTTCGGACAATTGAACCTATGTGGCGAGAGATGTATGAACAACGTGGCTCGAAGAAAGGCGTAGCAGGATATCGGGAGAACCTGCTCATCGATAGATGTGTCTGTAAAGATGCAGCATCCTATCAACGATCTCTATCGATGGCCAGGATAGATTAACGAAAAGCTTTTGATTCAATCTCCCATAGACTTATCATCTGTCTGTTGGAAAGCTTAAAGGTTCATCCACACATCGTGAGATGCATAGAGAGATTGATGCCGCTTTGGAAAACCAGATTTACCATCTTATCTGGAAAATATCGTGTGATTACTAACAGTATCACCTTTCAGAGAGGTGTGTTTCAGGGCGACACCATGAGCCCTCTCCTCTTTTGCCTCACATTATTGCCACTAACTCTCGCACTTCGCCATTCCAAAGGGTACCTCTGCGGCAAACCTGGAAATCGAAAGCATAAGGTAACTCATGTACTTTACATGGATGATCTTAAGCTCTATGCTAGAAATCAAGAGAAACTACATCTAGCTCTAAACATTGTCACAGAGTACACTCAAGAGATTGGAATGGAGTTCGGGTTAGAGAAATGCGCCAAGGTTAATTTGAAGAAAGGAAAACTTAACGGCATCCCCGAAGATCCTGAACTAGTTGACAGAAGCGCTATACGACACCTTTGCGCTGGAGAGACCTATACATACCTGGGCGTGCCACAAAGCCGCATTCAGGGCGTAACATCTATAAAGGATACTCTCCGATGCAGATATAAACGTCTCCTCCAACAGATATGGTCTTCCGAACTGTCGGCGAGGAACAAAGTATCTGCAACGAACATGCTTGCCGTCCCAGTAGTACTCTATTCATTTGGAGTAGTTCCATGGACGAAGGACGAGCTCAGATCCCTCGACATCGGGTCCCGAAAGGTTATGCACATGAACAAAAGCATGCACCTTAAGTCTTCTGTTCCACGACTTTACATCTCACGCCGTCAAGGTGGTCGTGGAATACTGAATCTTGAATGTCTTCACAACAGGATTATTCTGGGTACAGCACATATTGTCGCAAATGGACAAGATCCTCTTCTTAAAATGGTCAGAAAACACGAAGAAGTAGGCAAAGGGGCGTTTCTTTACAAAGCAGCAGAAGAGGCTGCTGAAACACTCGGCCTTGACTTCAATATCAGGGGTGAGCGAAATGCATCAAATCTTATCCATCTTGAATACTCACTCCTGAAGGCCCGGATTAAGAAATCATAGGAGAAAAACTTCCGCGAAGAGCTCCTCGACAAGAAGATGCACAGCATCTTCCACAGAAATGTGGAAGATCAGTCGATGTCGTATGAGCTGACGTTTGCTTTCCTTAGGTCACCCGGATTGAAGTCGGGCACAGAGGGCTTCATTTTGGCATGTGAACATGGTGTCATTTCCACTCTAGCATACCGTCGCCACATTTTGAGCCAAGATATTCCCGATGATAGCTGCAGAGCGTGTCATGAACACCCCGAGCATCTAGGACACATACTATCTAGTTGTCCAGCTCATGCGGGAACAACCTACATCCAAAGGCACAATGCGGCACTGAGAGTGCTTTATTACCATCTCTGTCACTCTTATGGTATTAGCCCAAATACCTCTCCGCTGAACGCCCCTAGAGAAATAGAGTCAATTGTCGAAAATGAGAAGTGCCGCATATATTGGAACTTCATATTCTCGACAATTGTTTCTGTTGCGCACTCGAGGCCTGACATGGTTCTTCTTGACTTCGAGAAACGAACTATGTTCGTTATCGAATTTTCGGCACCAGCGGACAAAAACGTCACAGCGAAGGAGAAAGAAAAGAAAGAAAGGTATAAAGACCTTATTAGGGAGTTGCGACGGTTATACCCGGAATATTCTGTTAAGCTAATCGTCCTGATCATTGGCGCTCTTGGAGGTGCCAAGGTTTCACTTGTTAATAGCCTGAAAAGCATCCCTGCGTGTCAACAAAATGCTGAGACACTTGCAGGGAGAATGCAGAAGGCGGTCGTCCTTGGGTCGCTCCGTGTCCTCAGGGTGCACGAGACTTTCGCCAGATAATCGTATTGAATTCGCGCAGACTGTAATCACCCATCTCACGGTCGTGAGACGTGGTTACAGCTGAAATTTTACCGCGATTTCGCTGGGAGCGGGTGAAATTTTATAGATTAGCACCCGCTCCCGGCGAAATCCTGCGGTTGTCCTTATGACAAACTTTTAACTATATATATATAATTGAAAAAAAAAGTTAAATAACCACCGCAGGGTACCACTAAGAGCAACTGCCATCTGGAAAAAAATGTCAATGGCCCCCAGTAGAACCGCGGTAAAATACACCTATGGCCACGTCTCACATCCGTGAGATTATATTAATTAATAATTATTTATTAATATTATAAGATATTTATTAATATTAATTATCTTATTATAAAGAGAATAATATTATATTTCTCTCTCTCTATACTCTCTCTCTTAGAGAGAACTAATTTAGAGAGAGATAACAGTATCTCTCTCTCTTAAGGAGAGTCTTTCTCTTGCTCTTAATTTTGCGAGTTCACACTGCCATAAGAAGTTATCACTTCAAAAATATTCAATTTGAAACGTTTTCAATTGCATACTGTTCAAGATTAAATACTTCAAACTCAAAACTGTCCAGTTCTGAAAAACTCCTGAATCTTTCAGCGGTTTCAATCTGAAATCATTTCTTTGATGATTTGTGTACAATTTGGAATTGTTCAGTTTTTAGAAGTAAAAAGTAAAAATTAATAGGGGCAACTAAGACGAAAAATTGAATAAAATTCGTAGAAAGTGGAAAAATGAAAAGCAGGCTTTCAAAACGGTATAATATTATATTATAATATTTTCAAAAGAGAATATTTAAAATTCAAAGTTTTGAAAATTGAAAAATTAAAAACTTGAAATGCTTTACATTAATTTCAAGTAAATAATAAAAATAGGTCAGTGAACATCTTTTGGAGACAAATGAGGGAAAGGAAAGTGACACGATGACACGGTGACTCTTGATATCTTCCATTCTTTACGCTTTCGTCAAATCAATCGCATAAAACACTCGCAACATGCACTGATTCCCAGATAACTTATGGTTCCTGTTTAAGATTGCAGAGTTTCGCAAATTTATACTCTCACTCATAGCCTTTTTGAGAAGCCGACGCGACGTCGACTCTCTTATCTTTAACTAGACCGTGATTAAGTTTTCACGCCTCGAGACATTATTAACCCTGCACTCCCAGAAGAGCGCTCTCGACAAATTGTTTCGACCATGGCTGATTAGTATTTTAAACTTCTTTCTGGTCTTATTTTAAAAAAAGGGGTAAAAGGCTTTTTACTGCAATGGGATCAAGATCTTAATAAACTCTACACTTTAGTAAAAGTTATAATAAATTGCTTCATGACATACGTTACAGTTTAATTAAACACTAAAGTGGTGCAAAAAATGTAGGTATAACTTTTCAAGCTCAATTAATTAAGCTAAATTTACAAATTATTATTGATTCGATACTCAAACTGCAGGGGTTTTAAATTCATGGATTTTTTTCTCTCAAATAAGTCTATAAATGAAAATTTCCAAAATACAAGATCTCTAAAAATTAACTCTGTAGTGTAAATTTCGAGGTCCTGGTGTCATTACTTTCTGATAATAATACTGCTTCTTTCTGAAAATGATCAACATGCATCACTAACTTGAAAGAATTTTAAGAAATTTGGATATATTTTAAAATAATTCACGGGACTTCAAAGGATTTTAAGAGATACCGAAGTGTTTTAACGAATTTTGAAGGACCTCAGGGGATTTTAACATGATTTTGAAGATTCAAAGGGATTTGAAGGAATTTTTATAAGATTTCAAAACGTTGTAAAAGATTTCAAGGAATTTGAAATTTTTTAAGAATTTCGATATAGATTTGGCGGGGTTTCGAAGATTTCAAGAGATTTTAAGATTTCAACAAATTCCAACGTACATCCATAGATTTTAAAGTATTCTGTAGGATTTTAAAAATATCAACAAAATTTCAAAGTATTTCCTAAAATTATAAAAGATTCTAAGTGATTTCGAGGAATTTTAATGGCCTATAAAAGATTTGAATATATTTTAAAGGTTTTTAAGAGAATCGGAAAGATTCTCACAGTTTTTGAAGATTTCAATGTATTTCAAAGGGATTTCAACAATTTCAAGGGATCACGTAATATTTTGATAAACTCACGGAATTTCAAGGAGTTTAAACAATTTTACAACATTTTAAGGGATTTTTATAGAATGTGGATGATTTCAAGCGCTTTCAAGGATTTAAAAAGATTTCATGGAATCTCAAAAAATTGCATGGGATTTCCAAGCAATTTCTTAAAAGGATTTCAAGGGAATTCCCGGGAATTCATATGTTTTAAAGGGATTCACCAACATTTTCAAAAGAATTCACGGGATTTCAGCACAGAAATAATGAAACGTAATCTTTACAGCGATTTCCGAGTAATCTTTACCTGCAACACAAATTAACTTCTCGTGATTTACCCACCACATGGGAAGTGGTTACCACGTCAACTCTATTAAATCTTGTTTTGTTTCGATGCGAAAAAATGCAACTTTATCTAGTTGAAAATTACCCGTAACAAAAATTCACTTCTGTTTTTTCTGTGATAGGATTGAAAAGATTTCCAGGGATTCCACGAGATTTAATGAAAGGTGTACACCAGATTTCAATGGTTAACTCTAATTCAAGTTTGGAAACCATCATTATGATTCAGAAAGTGTAGCGTGACCCTCGCTCTAGACTCTCTAGAGTCTAGAAGACCCGCAACGGCCAAAACACTTTAAAATGTGGATCGAGTGCGACTGTTAATTAATGGAATCATCGTTTAAGAGTGAGAGAAATAGAGAAATACCTCGGGATTCCAAACTCGGGGGTCCTACACTACGACAACGCACATGTCCATTCATCGCAGCTTATTCAGTAATTTCTGGCGAAACACTGCCTTACGCAACTTCGATAGCCCCCACACAGTATTGAACTGGCTTCCTATGAATTCGGGCTGTTTTCAAATTGAAGTATCCTCTGAAAGGAAAACAGTTTCCAGACGTAGCGGAAATAAAACAAAATGCGACGAAGTAACTGTTAGCTATTCCGAAAGGTGACTTTGAGGATTGCTTCCAAAAGTGGTAGAATCCCTCGAAGAAGGTTGTAGCTTCTAAAGAAGGGTACTTTGAAGGGAACATCATCGCCATTGAGCAGAAATAACTCTTACTCATGGTACACCACAAAGTCGGATACTTTCCGGACAGACCCCGTATGCAATATAAAATATTTCTTAATAGAGAAGAAATAAAAGAAATAATAACACAATGTGTATAACATTACAAGAAGAAATTTCAACAGCCAAAACAGCTTTCAATTAGCATATAAAAAAATAGAAAGAGGAAACACGTAAGAAATGTTTTAGAATCCCCCCCCCCAAAAAAAAGCCTTACGTAATTAATAAAAGCTCTCTTTGTAACGGTTTTAATTTTGTAGAAGCCCAAGTGCGGATTGCCGGACCTGAAAACACGGCCCAGGCTTGGTCTAATTTCGGCAGCCAAAGATCGGCTAATGTTATTGCGCCAATATCGGCATTTTAATTGGCCCAGTGTTGTGCCCGCACTGGCTGCCTATATTGGCTATTTAAATTTGTCGATCTACCGCCGATGCTTGGCCCAGTGATGGCACATTACTTGACCAAGTGTCACTTTTATCACGACAAAGTATGTTTTACCAGGAAAAGCCAGAGATCGGCCCAGACGCGGCGCATTACTGTTCCGAACTTCGTCTTTACTCTGGCTCGATATGTTTTAATAGGAAAAGCCAGAGTCTAGCCCAAAAAAGGCGCATCACTGGGCCCATTATTACTTTTAGTACGTGAACCATATTTCGAAAAGAAGAGCTAGACTTCGGCCCAGGCTAGGTGCTCTGCTGTTCCAAACTTCGTCCTTACTTTGACTAAACATGTTTTAACAGGAAAAGCCAGAGTCTGGCCCAGCAAAGGCGCATCACTGGACCCACTATTACTTTTAGTACGTAAAGCATATTTTAAGAAGAATAGCTAGAGTGCGGCCCAGACTCGGTGCACTGCTGTTGCAAACTTCGTCTTTACTTTGGCTAAACATGTTTCAATAGGAAAAGCCAAGGTCTGGTCCAGCAAAGGCGCATCACTGGGCCCAGTTTGACTTTCGCCACAACAAACCATAACATTGAAAAAAAATTGTAATCGTTTAAAAACATGGTTCATATTCTGAAATGTCTAAGAACTATAAATACAACAAACGTTGTAAAATGGTCTAAAACACCTAAAAACCAAACCTTACACGTAAGTTTGAAAAAATTTGTTATTGAAAAACTGTCAAAGTTGAAGCTCGAATTTCTAAGTTCCGTCGTGAAAAATTTTAAATGTTCCTAAAAAATTACATTTCCTGCCATTGTAGAAAGTTGTAAAGTAGTCGAAAACGCGGAAAACGAAATATTACACGAAGAAAAATTGTAATCGATATAAATTATTTATTTAAAACATTTTTCAATAGGAAAAGCCAGAGTCTGGCCCAGCAAAGGCGCATCACTGAGCCCAGTTTGACTTCTACTACGGCAAACCATGTTTTTAGAGCAAGATCCAGAGTTTGGCCCAGACTCGGCGCAGTACTGTGCCGAGAGTATAAATATTTTTAAAAAAATTTTAATACGCTTAAAAATATGGTTCATGTCTTCTAAAATGTCTAAGAACTATAAATACAACTGTCGCGAATACAATATTTTTCCTATTTTTTTTTTTCAAGAAGAAATTCTAAGTTCCATCTTTATGTAAAATTCTAAATGTTCAGAAAAAATTACATTTTATGTTAATCTTGAACGTTGTAAAATAGTATAAAACACCTAAAAACCCAACCTTACAGGGAAGTTTAAAAACAATTGTTATTAAAAAAAAGTCAAAGCTCATGATCAAATTTCTAAGTTCCGTCTTCAGAAATTTTAAATGTTCATAAAAAATTACATTTCCTGTCATTGTAGAAAGTTGTATAGTAGCCTAAAACGGGAAAAACGAAATATTACACGGCGAAAAATTGTAATCGATATAAATTATTTATTTAAAACATTTTTCAATAGGAAAAGCCAGAGTCTGGCCCAGCAAAGGCGCATCACTGGGCCCTCTGTTACTTTTACTACGGCAAACCATGTTTTAAGAGGAAGAGCCAGAGTTTGGCCCAGACTCGGCGCACTGCTGTTCCCAACTTCGTCTTTACTCTGGCAAAACATGCTTGAATAGGAAAAGCCAGAGTCTGACCCAGCAAAGGCGCATCACTGGGCCCAGTTTGACTTTTACTACAGCAAACCATGTTTTTAGAGGAAGAGCCAGAGTTTGGCCCAAACTCGGCGCAGTACTATGCCGAGAGTATAAATATTTAAACAAAATTTTTAATACGTTTAAAAATATGGTTCATGTCTTCTAAAATGTCTAAGAACTATAAATACAACTGTCGCGAATACAACATTTTTCCTATTTTTTTTTTTTCAAGAAGAAAATTCTAAGTTCCATCTTTATGTAAAATTGTGAATGTTCAGAAAAAATGACATTTCATGTTAATCTTAAACGTTGTAAAATAGTCGAAAACAGCTAAAAACCAAACGTTACACGAGTTTTAAAAAAATTTGTTATTAAAAAATTGTCAAAGTTCACTATCAAATTTCTAAGTTCCGTCGTTAAAAATTTTAAATGTTCATAAAAAATTACATTGCCTGCCACTGTAGAAAGTTGTGAAGTAATCTCAAACGCGAAAAAACGAAATATTACACAAAGAAAAATTGTACTCGACATTAATTATTTCTTTAAAAATTATTTTATTGATGTTCCTGTTTTCGTATATCTTACATTAACATAACGTCATATGATGATAAATATTTAATTAGAAAAAGAGAGTTTAAAATTTAGTGTTTTAACTTTTTTGAGCTATAGCTTATGAGGATGGCTTTTTCATCAAATTTCAACTCGCGGGTTTAGCGCAATGGTTAAGACTCCCGACTGCTAGGCGATAGATTTAGGTATAGATGTAGGTTCGATACCCCGTAGCGTTAGCAATTTTATTTGTAATATAATATTTAAAAATGTAATACAAGTATTCACTCTACATATATAGTGGCGTCCTAAAAACAATTCAATGTTTTTTTTTTAATTAACTCCGGTCCTAGTGCATACTGGAGTTATCATTCCAGCAATGGCACGATATTGGCAGCCGATATAGGGGCGATATCAGTACCCATTGCTGAGCCGATAATGGCAGCCAGTAACGCATAAGTGATGGCGGCTAGAGTCTGGGCCAGAATTGGCCGCCAAGTGCATACCGGAGTTATCATTCCAGCAACGGTACGATATTGGCAGCCGATCTTCGGCAATATTTTTGCCGATACTAGGCCAGTGCTGGGCCGTATCTAACTTCGCACTTGGGAGATATTAAAAAAATTGTGTAGCCTTTTTGAATCGCAAGTATGATTCCTGATCAGAAGCTGACCAGACCGTAAAGTATTACAATAAAAATGTTTGCCATCACCTTGGATTTTTCAAATTACCGCATCGATGTGGTGTGCTGAATACAAATAACAAATGTCACATTCTCTTACAGTTATTGCCACGAGGTAGGTACATATCCGTAGAGAATGGGGAACAATTAGCGAATAGGAGTAAAATGATGTTTGATTAGGGAACGTGGGGAAGTCAAAGGGAAAGTTCTCCCTACGGCGGCGGTCGTTAATAAAATCGATGTCTTAAATATAGGGCACACTTTGAGTTGCGTTTCATTGCGTTGTATGACAATATTTACAATATCTTATGCCGTACTTAATTCACACGTTTGCGATGTGTCGTGTGTAATTTCCATTCGACTCTATTCTAGCCGAGTTGGAAACGAGTTAGAGAGTGCTTTTGTCTTGTGATTAGATGAAACAGTATCTTGAAGACGTGATAAGAATCGTTCATTGCTAGAAATAATATAGTTTAAGTTCTGAGTGAGTTTGCAAGTTAGGGGAATGTAGAAGGGTATGAAAGAGTTTATTGTGTTGCGCTGCAAATTTCCATCAAATTGGAAAGCCCATAAAGACGCATAAATATTGATTACATTTAAAAAATACTTAGTCATTCCGTTATCAAAATGAAATAAAATAATAACATTAGAAGAGATTTTTGAAAAATTTTGAAAATTAGTTACGCGATAGGAGAAACCAGTCCGAGATGCACTGAAAAACTTTTGAATTAATAATGACTTTTGAAGCCAAGAGTTTGAAGAATTGAAGAAACCAATGATAGAATAGTGAAAGCAATTTAATTCCTTAAAAAATGATAATCTGTCAGCAAACAACATTTTCATCTCTATGTCAAAAACATATTTTTCATTTAAAAAATAGCAAGAAAGAGGTGAAAAGGCTAGTTATAAAACTTATTGTTTAATATTGCTACACATTAAAAAGACTACAGAACTTTTGCTTTTAAACTCAGTTGCTTTTTCCCATGATTCAGTTCGTACTGGCATCCACGTCCTACTGGTTTCCCCTATTAAAAAAAAGGGAAGAGGGGGTGTTCTTATTTGTGACGTCACTCTGGGAGGGGGCAAGCTTTGTGTGATGATCTGTGACGACGAAGGGGAGAGGAGAAAAAAAAAGTGTTCAAAATAATGTTAAGCGGTTTTTGAACGCCCCCTGAACAGATTTCACAACGATTTCACGAAAGCTTTACATCAGATTTCAAGAGAGATCAACTCCTCGATTGTGCATCTCAAGATATATTGATTGATTAAATGTTGAAATAAAAGGAAGGTTATTAACTAGTCAGGCTGAAATACAGATAAAAGCCGAATAATATCATATATGAAATTAAATCTCATTCCTTGCCTTAAGATAATTGTGTCAAACCAGGCGTTGCCTCCTAAGATTGCTACATACTTTAAAACTTCACCAAGGTAAGGGGCCGTGCATAAATTATTTTGGACTATTTTTGACCTCCTCGACCCTCTTATTTGACGGCGTTTCTAGTGAGTTCAGTTGCCAATATGCCTAAATTCAAAATATTAAAAATCAGATATCAAATGATTGTAGACACCATATGAGTTCAACATGAAATGCTATGAATTCCCAAGAATATAAGTCAAAATACATTGGCATTTTTCACAAAATAATTGAGTTGACTACCAAAAAGAATTTTCTACCAAAAAAGACGGATTTTCAAGCCAAAAACAAGACTTTTGAACCGAAAAATACGAATTTTTAACAAAAAAATTAATTTTTAACCAAACAGTTGCATGAACAGCCAAATAGTTGAAAATTCAAACAAAGGAGATGCATTTTCAACAAAATATTTAAACTTTAGCCATACAAAAAAAGGTAATTTTCAACCAAGAATGATAAACTTTTAACGAAAAAAATGACCATAAAAGATGAACTTTTCGTCCAAAAGGACGAACTTTTAACAAAACAGTTGAATTTTCGAATCTTCAACAACAGAAAATGTATATTTGTTACAATGTAGTTCAACTTTAAACCAAGCAGTTAGCATCTAAACCAAAAAATATTTTTATTTGAAATCAAAAACGGTTAAATTCAACCAAAACACAAGAACTTTCAACGAAATGATTAAATTTTCAACCAAATAAATCAATTTTGGACTAAAATTGAATATTGAAATATTCAGTTGAAAAAGTTATGTTTCAATCGAAGAGATGAATCTTTAACCAAAAAAATGAGAACAAAGTAGTTGAATCTTTAACCAAAAATATGATTTTTTAACAAAATAGTTACATTTGCAAAAAAATAATTAAATGTCCCAGTAATGAGTAGAATTTTTAATGAAACGAGAAGAAATTAGATCGAAAAATTATGCAATTAATTTATTAAACTATAGACAAATCTTCTATGGCATATGAACCATTAGCAATAAGTAATGAAAAAATAATGAGAAGCGCAGACCAAATTCCTTTAATCATCTCCTCAGACTGTTTACAATCCCTACTACAGCATACAGTATACACGAACCCTGCAGTTTTAGCATGGCTGTAGAAATTAGCATTGGAGGCGCACGTACACCGTCAAATGTTCCGTAATGTTAGTAATAAACTAAAAGTAATAAACTTTTTTATTGAAAATTCAACTATTTTGTAGAAATGTTGTCTTTTTGGCTTGATAATTCAAAGATTTGGTAGACAATTTAACTATTTGGTTGAGAATTGCCTATTTTGTTAAAGATTCATTTCTTTGCTTGAAAATTCATCTTTGTACGTTAAAAATCCAGCTATTTGGTCGAAAATTGCATTATGAAATCTTCGAAATTAATAAAGATTTTTCTCCAACACCTGCGATAGACAAACTTTTATGTGCGCCTTGTAAGAGACGGCGATTCGACTCGTGTGATTGCCGAGCTCGCTACGCTCGCGCGGCAATATTCACACCCGTCTGGAATCGCCTACTTCTCCTATTCGATGCACAATATACTATTAATTACAAAAGTTTTCATATTTGCTAAAAAAAAAAACCACTAAAAAATATAACTTTTGGTCCTATTATAAATGCTATAAGCAAATGAGTAGGTCTTAAAAGCATTATCATTTTCAGGTATTGCGTTCCTATTTAATAAAGAAGAGTATCATAGAAGTCCTTTATCATGAACATCGACAATATATCAGCCCGATTCTTGTCTTATTTAATCTTATTTCTTTATAACAATGCATTGACCTAGCATTTAGTCGAAGAAACGAGAAAAAGAGGAAGTTTCTAGAAAACAGGGTTAAAAGGATGAATCCTTTAAAAAAGGGCAATAGGGGAAAAAGTGTGGAGTCAAAAATATGAGTGATTTTTAAATTTACTAAGTTATTATAAAACTGGTCCGTTTCAGGGCCATCTTTCGCAAAATTGCAAACTTTGTTAAAATTTATCATCATGAAACTTCTTAAACGTTACCTCCAGCGAATCCCCCCCCCCCCCCCCTCCCCTGTTAACAACTGTAATTTTTCGCGCGACCCCTCTCCAAATTGATAACGTAGTTTATAGACAGTCCGTAAGTTTGCATGAAAAAATGCTATTGTTTACCATTGAGGCTTCTAAGTATCTACTTGCTGATCTACTATACGTCACGATTCCCAAGTATTTGGGAAGCAACCCGTCGGTATGGTTCTTTTCGGAGAGAACGATCCCGAAGCAACAGGTGTGAGGATCTTTTGATGCCGATCTTTGACGATTGTCGTTACTCAACGGCATCGTACTGTAGGTGAGTGGCCACAAGCCTCTCGCGAGGTAAACGAGGACAACCTCATCCTTCCCGGTGGATAGACTCTCAAGAGTCTCGCTGAACGAGTGAGGGAAGGAGTCTGCCTGTTGAAGTAACAGAGTAAGAAGGCTGGGCCACTACTTTGCCAGCTAAAAGACACCAGATTGGAATGGCAGGGAGCGACTTTATGCTGGGATCTGGGTAGAACGGATACATACTCAGTCTTTCTCGTTGCAACGACCGGTAACCACGCCACGCGGCTACCGAGACTCGCGTAATAGCCACTCCCGTTTCCCGATTCAGTGCCGGTTTTCGTCAACTCCGGTTGATATTGTCTTGAGTGCCGGTTCGAAAAATTAACACCGGCCCGGGACCATGTTGTGCCAGGATCTCTATTAGCGGTCCACAGCGAAGGAATCAGTTGAGGAGGAATCGGAAATACCAAAATTGGAAGATGAAGTTCCTAAGATCGATTTTGATCATCGCCAGCGCTGAAATTCTTCTGCCTCTCGCTGGTGAGATATCTTCTACGACTCATTGACAGATCTGGTAGTTGTCTTCCGATTCAGATATTTTGACTTTCCATTCAATCGGCTCAGACCATTTCAACCCTGAAGCGATTTCATTCTTTCGACCTGCAATTTTAGATAAAGTATATGATTATAGACGAAATTTATTACCAAAGTAATGGGCTTGTCTTATAGGTGAATAGATGACTATTTCAGGATAAGTACTATTATTTGTTATTCGCGGGTAACAAAACAAAGGCTTTGAGTAATGGAAAGTTCGCCACTGATTATAATATTTAGCACGTTATGGCTGAAGTACTGATATTAGGTGTACTTACCCATTTCGATACTCGTAACTAGTCTCGTTCCGGTGAACTTTTTCATCTTAACGGTTATTTAAAATCCTTAGATAAACTTGCAGCGATTGAAACTTGGGTACTGAACACACTTCCATACATATTTTCTAATGACATTAGCTTTTTCATTTAAAAAATTACACGAAGAACATTCACATAATTAGAATTGCAATTTTGATATCAAGTGATTTCAAGAAATGTTATTATACCAAAGGGGCCTTGCCCCTCATTCATTATTTAAAAAATGGAAAATGGTTTTAAGACAACGTAAACTTCAAAAGGAAATTCCAGACTATAGGGGACAATAGGGGAATAAATTCTTTTAAATAACATTAACGTAGGTACCATATTCCTAAGATTTTTAGTAGAAACATATTGTGTTTTCAATAAAATAGTGGAATATTCAACAACAATAAATCTTTCAGAAGACAGTTAAATTTTCAACAATAAAAGATGAATTTTTAACCAAAATAGATGACTTTTCTACTAAAAGATGAATTTTCTATCAAAAAGAGTAAAAAAAAATCTTAAAAATTTCCCATCTTTTACATATTCCCTGCTATTTCCCGGCTCTCCCCGGTGTTGAAAATTCCAGACTAATTCTCGGTTTTCAAGATCAGTGGCTACCCTTAAGAGTTTGAAAGTAATGTGACATAAAGGAAATATTGGTTAGATTGATTTTTTTTAAAATCTTGGCATGTATTTAAAATATTATAGTAAGTTTAGCTTTAAACCAATGGAATAGAGCAGCTAGAGGCCTCCGATTCTTGCAAGGAGAACTAGAAGGGATGATAGTGGAGGGAAGAGGAGGTGTGAAAGGAGTACAAGGAATAGGGGAGGGGCAAAGGGGGTAAACGGGCAGATAACAGAGAAGTAAGAGGAGGGCTGGATGAGATAAGTGAAGAGTTGAGGGCGATGACGGGGGAAGAGGGAGGGCGAATGGGCAGGGGAGAAATACTGCACACGGCGGGAAGATTTTATTATCAGGTTTATTTAAAATTTAAATACATTTAAAAAGGAAAATATGGTATTTGGGTGGCGGAGGGAAAAAGGTGGTATTTTGGGGCGAGTAGAGGGAAAACATGATATCTGAGAAGGGGTTGAGAGGAAAAAGGTGGTATCTGAATACCTGACCCTACGTAGGCGAAAACCTTTTATAAAACATGCTAACCAATTTTAAGCAATACTTGAACGCTTCCTTATTTACATTGAGAAAAAATTAATTGAATCAATAAATTAATGAATTAATTTTATAAATGGAAACTATTTCACGGTTAATTATGTTTTAATTCAAAATAAAAGGTTTCACTTAATCAACCATATCATATTAGTTTTCATATCATTCTTTTCTGGAACGTGAAGTTATTGGACTTTTTTCCGTAGAATTCCCATGAAAATTTCAAAATATTTCCTTGCTTACCAATAGTCATTGCGAAATAACAAGTCCGATAAATAACAGCTGATTCAAACTAACAAGCTATAATAAACCAATTCAATTTTACGTAAACGGACTGACTTTAATGAAATCTGAGCTCATAAAAACAAGCAGGTGCCAATAACTGTCAAGAACTCAATTGTCTTCTGATTACTTTTACTTTTTGCTAATTAATTTTTTTCGCACCCGATATACAGAAACGTGCAAATCATTTACTTCATGTCAAATACTTTTACGTAATTGAAAAAGAGTTTACTTGCGACATTTTATTGAACCAAAAATGATTTTTCAAATATTTAATTTATTTAGTATTGATGAAGGCCGAGACCAGGACTATTGGAAAGGGTATCCAGGTTCACAGAAATTCGGCGAACGTAGAAAAAATATTATCAGTGAGCCTGAACACTTCGATTGATAAAAAGTAAGATTGATACTATAATCTCACTTTCGGAAAAATACCAAAAATTTAGTTATAATTTAAAAAATGAAATTTTGAAATTACGAAAATGAAATAAATCCTAAATCCAGAGGAAAATCAAATAGTCTGGAATGTTGTGTCTCTTTCTCATGGCATGCGGTGACTATCTTTCCCACGAAATGGGAGATTTAACCGCGAAAACCGCAAGCTTAGGAAACATTATTATGAGATCTTTTGTAATTTTCGATGGAGAATGGAAAAATGATTACCCAGTAAACATCAGATTATATATATTTTTTAACTCCTAGCCCGAGACTGACAACACAAAATATTAAGCGTATTTAGTTCGACATATCGAATGGACTTGAAATTATAAGATCATACAAAAATTATTTCCTATTAAATTCCATTTTCACAAAATGATAATTAATTCGAATACTTCTATCAGGACTCTAATTTCTGGACAATGAAATTCCTATGAAAAATATTCTAGGACATAGGCATTCCTTCAATCAAAAATAAAAGCTGAAATTTCTCAGGAATTTTCATTAGCGTTTATTCAGGAAAATATCTTGTTTTTATAAACTTCCTATACACACATAACTGTTTATACGGCGCTCCTGATTGGTCCAGCTTAAATATTTTATAACTAAAAAACTAAAACTTCAACTAATTTTTGGAAAAGAAATTTTCTACTTATTTTTTTATTTTTATATTATAGCAATATAAGGGACACCCTGTATATAAAAAAAAAAATTTATTAGCATTTCAAACTCGAAAGTTCATTGCCTCACTACCCGATTCGGGTAGTGTTTCTAGGTGGATAAATACTACCAGTGTGGGTCCACCACACCCACGTCGGGTCAACAACACGCAGTATTCCCCGAACGGTCACCCATCCAAGTACTAACCGCGCCCAACACTGCTTAACTTCAGTGATCTAACGGGAACTGGTGTTTTCAGCGTGGTATCGCCGTTGACAAATGTATATAACACACCCTGTATATAAATTTAAAAAATCTAGAACCATTCCAAAATACCATGTAATACATTTATATTAAAACTGATTCCATCTTCTACGCTTTCAGTTTTAAATTGTTTATCTTCAAACGCCTCAAATATCAAATTTATTCAAGTTTAAACGATTTCGATGTGATATTTGTTTAATTTTAAAGGTTTTGAATAGATGAAATCTTCCAATTTTTTTAATATAATGTAATAACATGCTTTGTTCTTGAGGCCTTCGTATTGAATTGTTTAAAGGACACCGCACACATCTGTGGAAAATATGGTCTCGGTGAAATTCGCGGAAACTATGGTATAATGTCACTGTTCATGGACGCGAGAGGAGTTCCACGGACCCTCGAGGACATGGCATGAAATGACATGTCACACGACATGGCATGACATGCCACATCAGATGACATGAAACATAACACATGACATATCATGACATGACATCACACATGAGATGACATGACATGACACGAGACATATATGACAAATGACATGACACATGACATGACACATTACATGCCACATGACATGATATATGACATGACACATGACGTTACATTAAATGGCATGATATGACACATAGCATGAAAAATAACACATTACATGACGCGTGACATGGCAGGAAATGACACATGACGTTACATGAAACGGCATGACATGACACATAGCATGGCAAATGACACATGAGATGGCATGGAATTACATGATATGACACATGACATGACATTTCATGTCACACATGAAATTATGACATGATCATGTGCCATGTCATGTCATGCGTCATTGCATGTCATCTCATATGTCATGTGTCATATCATGTCATGCCATGTCATATTATGTGTCATGTAATTCCATGTCATGTGACATGTCATTTCATGCTATGTCCTCAAGGATCCGTGAACCTCCTCTCGCGTCCATGAAAAGTGACATTTGGTCCCTCCTATCTCGAAACCTGTCGTTTTTTGGACCCAGTGTCTAAGGACTTTATTTGCTCAGGATATTATGAACTATACATCATACCACAGTTTCAGCCAATTTGACCGGGACCATATTTCCCATAGATGTGTGCGGGGTCCTTTGAAAAGCTTTCAAATCAAAAATTTTAATTTTAAAATCATTTATTTTAATAGGCTGCCATTTCTTCTTATATCTGTGATCGGCTCAATTTTGATATTGTGTGCCTTTTTCATTGTCACTGGTAACCTTGCTTAAAAATTAAATTTATGATCAACTACACAATTTAGTTTAGGCGATTATTATATCTTATTAGATTTTTATAGAATTTGATTACATATTATGTAGGCTGTTTCCATTGAAAAGAGAATTTTATCGGTAATACATTTCGCAATTTAACCACACTGTTTTTCGGAACATCCTTTTTTCAAATTCTTCAATTCCAAATCTTACAATCTTAGGAAATGTTAATTTGTATACACTTTCCACGTATATAAATCTTTAACGTACCCATCAATATATGATAAATGCCCTGAATTACAATGAGCTTGAAGTTTGCAGTGTTTGCAATAAACGCAAGAAATTGATTTTTTTTTGGGTTAACATTTTTTTATTCTGACAGTGGCAGTGTTTCATGTTAAAAGTATCGGAAAAAAGTGTCATACCTCTAGCGCATTTGGAACACACCTTAAATCAACCTCTGAAGTTTATGGGTTGATTTAGAGTAGGTTCTATAGCCAAAGTGATTGCATTTTTTTGTATGCTTTTGGCATGAAATTCTGTCATTCTCAATAAAAACCATTCGACTTTTCAGATTCGTGTGTTTCTAAAGAATTTTTGAAACTCTAGGGGTCGACTTTGGGTGGATTTCACATGCGCTAGAGGAATTAATGCTTTTAAAATACTTTTATCATAGAATACTGCTATTATCAGCGAAAAAAATTTCAAATTTTTAAATTAGCGTCTTTTCGCGGAATTTTTGTAAGTTTAGGTTTCGATTTAGGAAGGATTCCATATGCGCTAGAGGGATAGAGATTTTTTGGGATACTTCTGGCATGAAATTCTGCTATTATCATTGAGAACATTTTGACTTTTTAAGTTATTGTCTTTTTGAAGATTGTGTATGACTCTAGGGTATGAAATGCTGCCATTATCAGAAAAAACATTACGACTTTTCAAATTTGTGCTTTAGAATTTTTGGAACTTTAGGGGGTTGATTACTTGATTTGGGGTGGATTACACATACGCTAGAGTGAAACTTTTTTTGGTAGCTTTCGGCATATAATACTGCCATTATCAGCGAAAACATTTCGACTGTTCAAAGAAAACATTTCTTTCTTGCGTTTTTAGTAAACATTATGAACTTCACACTCATAATTAGATATTGTCTTATTTTCAAATTGAAAATATCTATATTCTCATGAGACTTTTAGCTCTAAGTGCACAAAATTAGAAATAAATTTTGGAATGTTAATATTTAATACGCGATACTGCTTTTCCTAGATTTGGAAATTTATTTTTACAATTGCTAGTTGAATGCCTCTATATTTTTTACTTCGAAGCAGCAAATATCGCATTCAGAAATGAAAAATCATGGGTGCACATTTCGATCAAAAGAACAAATTCAACAACAACTTACTTTAAAGTTCAACATTTTTTTTTTCGAAAGACTCCTACTGTAAATTTTTTATTAAAATTGAAAAAAAATGTGTTAAATACTTTGTTATTTTGTTACCGTTGCTGGTAGCTAGGTGACGATTCTCGACTCGTCGAGATCTCTCCAGTGTTAAGCATGGACGGACGCGGTAAGCACTCGGATGGGTTATTGTTCGAGATTCTCGCTTATTAGTCGTGGTTTCGTGTTTGACGCTGATGGTGAAAATAGGCATTCGATGCTATCGAATGTCTACATTAAAATTTGTCTGTCGGTAACCAGCTGTGCTCAGAAGTGTTGGTTTTCTGCAGTTTTCCACTTCTCGGAATAAATGTTCAGGCGAATACGAGCGCTTCTAATAAAAATCCGGTGTTAGAATCTTTCGATCGCCTGTTTAAGGGAGAATTTAGGTGCATTTAGCAAGGTTGTATTCTATATATGTAACTGCCCAAAAAGGATGTACATGCGAGTAATAAAATAAAATGAATACTTTGTTGGTTTCTTGTAAACAATTAAACAAGCAATTTCAGTGAGAGATTCTTGGCTTAAATTTTAAAGAGGTTTGCATCATTTCTAAATGTAGGTGCTGTACTCTTAGGATTTACATTAGTGAAGTCTGCCATCCGCGTTGTGGAGAGTACAGTGAATTATTTGGCGACCAAAGTACGTATGTCTAGCAAATGTGTGTGCGAAGCACAGCGGAAGGAACACGTGCGAGGAAAAGGAAAAGGAAAAAAAGGACGAGGAAATCCAGTCAAACGAACTGCCTTGGATTTTGATTTTCCTTCGGCAGCGTAACCCCAGTCTTTCTGCGGTAGTCGTTGTTTTACCATTTCAGCAAATCATAGCGAATCGCTGTTCCCCGTTTCCCGTAGAAAGTACGGCAAACGGAGATTTCCACAAAAGTTTCAGCCGTCCCTGCTCTTTGGCTCCTTTCCATCTCACTGGATTTTACGCGGCACCAGAAAGAAGTGGATGATTATTAAAGGCAGCGAAACGGGGAAAAGGAAGCTGCCTAGAAATACAAGGCAGCACTTATTTACAAAGACGCTCGACTACTCCTTTCCTTTCTCATAATTCTTCCCACTCGCGTGCGTATTCAAAAGACAGAAAATTGATTTTATTCCAAAAGTAAAAGAATAGAATAACGTTCTGGTTCTAGTAGAGAAATCAAGTTTAAAATTAAATTTAATCATCAAATAAAATATAACGTAATAAAATATGACTTTCAGAAAAACTCTCGAGTTCTACAAATGTTCTAAAAAAATGCACCAAATGTGAGAAATAATCATTTCTATGGCACTGAAGAGTAGGGTGCCCTTGTTTATTGAACTCAAAACTATTTTGAACCCAGGAGCGGGTTTCGTTCCAACGGCCAAAAAAATTATGTACCCTCAAATTTTAGTAAAATTCATATTTACAGCTAGCACACACCCCTTGAAATTTTGCATATGATAATATGATGGTATGGGGAAAAATGTACAAAAATGAAAAATTCACATAACTGCCTCAGTTTTCATCGAATTCTGCTGTAAACCGAAAACAGCAAACTTCTTTCAAACCCGAAAAAATGTGTGTAGAGAAAAAGTAAAATCTTTGAAATTTTCAAGATGGCGAACCTATAAAAGATGACCAGAATAGCTATTTGTGATACAAGTGCACAAAAAAGAGGTGATTCCATCCGAGAAAATTGTTTAGCACGTTTATACTTTTTCACCAAATTCCCGATCTCGCATAGTTGTTTTCACACAGAAAAAACAGGAGTGAATTTTTGTTGCGGGCAATTTTCAAGGAGATGAAGTTGAATTTTTTCGTATCGAACATCTAGAAATTTAGGTAATACAGCTAAATTTTCTTAGAAGAGGAAATCCAGCTAAACTTCTAGCTGGGACAGCTAAACCATTTTTTTCAGTGCAGGTAAAAATTACTCCGAATTCGTTGTAAAGATTACATTCTGTTTTTTCTGTGCAGCCAAATTTGTACATATTTTTTTTAATTTCGAGAATATTTCTACTTTTTTGGTGTGCAAAGTTACTTATATATGAAGTGCGCATGCGCGTACATTGCGTTGATTCGCAAAATAGATGTGTTTTGAAGTGTGCACGCTCTAATTTTATTCTCGCACCATTTGCTGGATTGATGAAAATTACATGCCAACATCTTTTCAATAGCTAAAAAGCAAATTCTGATGGTCAAAGTTAAAAATGTTGAAAATAATAAAAAATGGAAGCTATTTAAATGGCAAAAAAAAGATTAATTTCAACATTTTTAAGGAAATCATCTCAAACTTTACAAAAGGAGAAAGTTTTTTTGCAGAAACTATGCAATAGTAATTGACAGCCGAAAATTAAAAAATCAAAGATGGCGGCTTATCAGCTTCGAAAAAAAAATTCAATTTGTTTATTTTTCAACGGAAAACTCTTAAATTTAGCAAGATACGCACATTTTCAGAAACTGTGCAGTAGAGCGTGAAGGTCGAAATTTTGAAAAAACAAAAGATGTCGGTTTAAGTCAAAACTTTCAATTTAACCAATAATTATACCTTTATTGTAAAACTTCACCATTAGTTTCTATTATTGTCCACTACGAATACAGTATAAATTTTTCAGAAAAATGAGTACACATATATTTTTAGTCAGTAGCCATATTGGATTTTTTTGTTTAAATTTCAGCTGTCTGCAACTACTGGACAGTTTCTGAGAATAAATTGGTTTAAATTGCCAAAGTTTTGAGAGGTCTCCATTGAAAAATTGTGAAATTAGTCATCTTTCTTAAACTCGAACCATCCAACATCTTGTTTTTTTTTTTAATTTCGGCTGTCACTGACTATGGCATAGTTTCTGCGAATAAATTTGATCATCTTGTGAAGCTAGAGGGGCTTTCCTTGAAAAATGAGAAAATTAATCTTTTTTCGGGTATGTAGAAGAATTCCACGAAAACTGAGAAAGTTATGTGGACTTTTCATTATTTCATATTTTCCCCATGTTGATCATATGGAAAACTTCAAGGGGTGTGTGCTAGAGGTAAATATAAATCGATTTGCCTAAAGTTTGAAGCACATCACTTTTTTTTGGCCATTGGAACGAAACCCACACCTGAGAGCAAAAGAATATTGAAAAAAATGTGGCATACGTGTTTAATAATCGCCTTACTGAATAGGATTGCCACCGAGGCCGTATCCGCCGATTTGACTGGCGCGAACTTCATGAGATCGGCTGCCAGCGAAATCGCGTAAAAGCCGGAGGAACTCTCGAAATGGTAAAACAAATTTTAAATAAATATTTTAAGCTTTTTCAACTAAAATGCGTGATCTGTTGCAATCAAACACACCATTTTTGAAGTCCTTCTAGATGATACTGATCACAAGCTGAAGTTGATCGAATGCTATTTATATCATAGCATGATACTTCAAAAAGTAGCAGGTAGTCAAAATGATTTTTAAAATCCCCTCCTCTCCCAATCAAACAAACTACCGGCTGAAGTACACAAGAAAGGTGGTTTGTTTACTTTATTGTTGAAAAAAAACTTTTAATTAGGTCCCAAATTGACATATGGGTAATATAAGAAAATATAATGTATTATCATTTTGATCCTGAAGCCAATATATCAAAAATTGTTTCTGGCTCTCTGGAGTGGATTTAACCAAAGGCACGTTATTTAGTATAATGAAGAATCTTAATTTGATTCTTCTTTTTTATTTACCAAAGTAAAAAAAAATGGGATTTTTGCATTTTTATGTATTTTTAGGGAATAATCCATCAAAATTTAGTAAAGCAAATTTTAAACCCAATACATAATATTGACTTCCGAAGTGGATAACATGACATAAAGGCCGAACTCGCATTGTTAAAATTTTAATGGAGAGAAAAAACGTTTTAATGGAAAATGTTATTAAATTCCGAGAAATTGTGAGAATTTCTTTCTTCGCTCTAGCCGCACATTTTTTCAATTTTGGACGGTGCGGTGTTACAAAAATCCAATTTTCAATTTCATTCCTAGCTATTGAGTTTCTAAATCGATACAAAAAATTTGATTATAAAATATTATTGGGTTTCGAGAAAATGAAGGGGAAGCATTTTCTGCTCAAGGGTCACGTTTTTTTAAACTTTTGACGGCGATAAAAATATAAATTAGTTAGTAATTTCTAAAAGGATACTAAATATCGAGGTCAATCAATTGGGGCAACAGATTGATCAGATTTGAGTTCACGAACCTCTCAACTGAAAGGCAACGAATTTAAATAAATCATGTATACACGAGAGATCAAAGTCACTTCTCGACTGAAGTATGTCATAAGTAAAGTTGCAGGAGTGGGCATGAAACAATGTTTTCTTATCATTAAAAATAATCACAGACTATTTAAAATGCTTACTGGTAAATAATTACTATCCTCCTCGGCAGGAAAGCCCTCTTTAAGGAATATGTCTATTATTATCAATGATTATTTCATTTCAAACAACGGTTCATATCTCACAAGAAAATCTTTTATTGAAGCTAATCGCAAGAATATTTAATTACATTCTTTACCTAACAATGATAAATTATAATAAATTATGCCCTTCAAAACAAACATTTTTATCAGGAATGAACTTACCTTAAGGCAAGGGAAAGGGACATGGGTTGTGTCTGGACGTATAGACACTATCTGTCAAAATATATTTACCAACAAAAAAATGGTTCATAAAATTATTTTTAAGTAAATTTTAAGAGATGTACAAAAATTGAGGCAATTCTGCAATTTGAAAATTGTTTAAAAAATAAAATGTATTCATTTATATTCTTTTATGAATTGAAGATATACTTTAATCTGACTTTTATCTAGTTATTAAAAAACGGAAATTCATTACTTAAATTCGTGAGAGTGCATAAACAAGACGAATAAACATGAAGAAAGCAATCATTTTACTAGCCAGATTGCATTATTGTGTTAATCTAAATAGATGACAGAACGCTTTACTTAATTAGCAAAGGGTTTGTTTGCTATAAAACACATACTGCTGGACACCATTACTGCGATTATGTTTAATAATCTGTCTGATGGCGTCCTCTAATATTTATCTATGCTTCATTATTGTCACATGTGTGAAGGATTTTCCAAAGGATTTTCAGTGGCTATACCAAGTTCTACATTAATCATAAATAATAAGAACTTTACGATTGAAGTTCATGCTTTTTTCGTTTTCAATTGTTATCAGTGTGTTTTAGAGGAAGTCGAAAATGAAGCGCAGAAAATTGAGTTTTTTAGTAAAACAGTCTCAACCCTTTAACGGCCAAGTCTTGATCCCGTTGAATAAAAATTCTGAAAAAATTAAGGAATAATGTAAGGTCATTTTCAGATAGATTTTTATAACAAAACTTTATTTTTTATTTTTATACTTTCTCGGTTTCTATTGAGTATACGATAACTCACAACCAGCTCACGAGATGCGGAATAGTCCATTTTGATCTAATGCAGGCATTTATTTTGCAGAATTCTAAGCTTGTTACCTGAAAATTAGGAAAATCAAAAATAGTGAACGTTGCTCAACTGCAACAGTGAGCTTTAACGGGTTAAAATTTAAAATAAATGTAAATAATTTATGAATTGAAACTGATCACCCAAATGAAATTAAAATAGAATTACTAAAAACTGGGGAATTAAAATTATGAAGCTTTCATAATTAGAAACCTTAAAAATGGAATGATTTTAGATTAAACTTTAAAAATAGTTTGGTTTCAAATTTCAATCCGTAAATATTTGTCAATTTTAAACTGAAACTATTTGGATTTTTTTAAAATTTAACGATGATCATTTAACGGTGATTTATGGCAACTTACCATGAACTGCCCAAATTCAATTTAAACACGTCCATAAATTTCCGGAAATTTATGCAAATTTTCGGTCATTCATGGTAATTTTACAGGTGAATATGGT
>CAKNXH010001880.1:0-14544 GCA_932178445.1 Andricus quercusramuli | reverse complement strand
AAAAATGTCTATACATTTCCGGAAATGTATGCAAATTTTCGGTCATTTATGGTAATTTTACCAGTAAAAATGGTAACTCACCATAAATTACCTACAATTCATTTGTAAAAATTTCCATACATTTTGGGTCATTCATGTTAATTTTACCGGTAAATATGGTAACTTACTATAAATTACCCAAAACTCACTTTCAAACATTTCCATAAATTTCCGGAATTTCTGAACATTTTTGGTCATTCATGGTAATTTTACAGGTAAATAAGGTAACTTACCATAAACAACCGAAAATTCCTTTTCAAAAATGTCCAGAAAATTATGAAAATTTTCGGTAATTTACGGGAATTTGATCAGTTATCTATGGTAACTTTCCATAAATAACCACAAAATTCTATTATCTGCAACCAAAATTTCCTCACAGTTTTTTCGGTGAGTGGGCTGATAATCGTAAAATGCGAGATCACAGATGTTTAATTTTCATTATTCACCTCTGACGTCACTTTTCAGTCCCTAGAGAGTAAAAAGTAGAGCCTTAGCCCCGCTTCATAGGCGTCAAAAAGTGCCGAACTATTGCATGTGACATGGAAAAAAAATTTTTATCGCAGAGTTTTGGAAAAATCGTGAATTTTATTTCTATTTCTTAGTCTGCATGATAATGCTTAATTTTTACAATTTTTTCCGATTTTTTTATTTGAGTTTATATATAGAGGAGAAATATGATTTTTTATGGAGACCTAAGCATGAAAAAAAATCTAGACGATCTAAAAATTATGAACAATTTTGTTCAACATAGAAAAACTTTCTTATGTTCAAAATGTACTTTAAAGAAATCGGGAAGAGCAGATCGCTGAAAATGACGAGTTGCTGAATTTTTTTAATTAACACGTCATTTTCAACGATCTGATCTCAATTTTTTCGGGATCACATTTTGTACATAAGAAAGTTTTCATATACTGAAAAAATACTGATAATTTTTTGAGCTTCTAGATTTTTTTTTCATCTTCAGGTCTCCATAAAAAATTTAATTTCTCATATATTAATTCACATAAAAATTCGGAAAAAATGTCAAATTTTTTTTTGAAAACTCTGCGATTACAAATTTTTTAAATTCTTTTTCGACTGCGTTTAACCTCTGATATTAATCGATTCATTTTAAATTTGATAAACGTTAAAAGGGACCTAAAAGAATACTTTTCAGTGCTAAGGTGTTCTCAATTTATAAAATGTGTGTTTTTTGGTGAAATCCTGGAAAATTTCATTTTATTTATTATCTCCATTTCATTTCATTAGTTATTTTATTTATTTCCTAAAGTTCTCTATAAATCTGTTGGTCACGTGAAATCTTTTAAATATAATTCATATCCTGGATACCTTTTCGAAATCCTTTGAAATTTTCAGAAATCCTAGGAAATTCTTTGAAAGTCTTTTCTCGGAAACGGTTGCTTCTTTCTGGATGTTCCTTTCAGGGTTGACAAGGCATAAAAAAACTCGAAAGTGTTTTCTTAATTTTTTTAAAAATCAAATACACAAAATGTATACAGCTTTTAGTACTCCACATACCAATTCCCCAGGAAGGCTATCACGTTCACAGGGGTTTTCTCGGAAGTGGTTACATTTTTGATAGTGTTCGTTTGACGATTCAATAGAGGCAAGTAAAAGCTCAAAACACGTTTTTAGTTGTTTTTTTTAAATTCAAAAATAGAAAAGTTATACAGGTCTTGTTGTGCCAGTACCAGCGTTTTTTGGGACGCGTCGTTCCTTTGAAAAGAGTTTTCTCGGAGATGGTTCATTTTTTCCAATCGCTCATTTCATTAGCCTGGCAAGTTAGACAGTTTTTGTGTCTCCTGTGAAACTCGGGATATGGCATTTACGCCCGTAAGCAATGTCATCCTTTACATTAGATTCATCAAGTACGTAAGTTGATAAATGATCAAGTAGCCTTCTCGATAGTGACGAAGTACTTTTTTCAAAAATGCAAGCAAATTGAAAGAATAGAAAGTAAAAGGTATTACTAAACGAAGAAACCCTTTTGTTTCGACTTAATCCAGATAATTTTATTAAAATTTTTTCGATATGACGTTTCGGAATCAGGCCAATGTCCTCATCAGATATCCTTCAAAACATAATAAAGAATAAAGAATAAGTTAAAGTCCAAGAAGTTTAGTAAGAAATTTTCATAAAAACATCGTTGATGTCATCGTTGATAGTTTGCGTAGGAATTCATTAGAATAGAAAATACATACATAGTCTTGGGTTCTCACAAGATAAAAATGTGTATAAATCTGTAAGTTGTGGAAAACGTTTGAAATGTATACAAAGCAAGAAAAACAACATCATAAGTAGTAGTGGTATAAGTAAAAGAAACAGTAAAAAATAAAAAGCTTGAATAAGTTATGCGTAGGAAGACGGAGTGTCGATCCTCCGCCTCCATTTCGAGACGAAGGCGAGGGTGGACACTCCCGTCTCCCTATGATATTTAAAATTTTTTATTTTTTACCGGTTTTTAACTTACCACTACTTATGATATTATTTTTTCTTCCTTTTTATACATTTCAACCGTTTTCCACAACTTACAGATTTATACACTTTTTTATCGTGTAAGCACCCAAGATCATGTGTTTTCTATTCTAGTGACTTCCTACGTAAACTGGCAAAGCGAAGAGATCAACGATGTGTTCATAATAATTTCATACCAAACTTCATAGACTGTCCTTTATTCTTTGTTATATTTGGAAGCTATCTGATGAGGCACTAGGTCTGATTTCGAAGCGTTATATCAAATTTATAAACATTTAATTGTCTGGATAAAGTCGGAACGAAAGGGTTTCTTCCTTTTAGCCAAAAGGCACTTAAATTGAGTTGATAATAAAAAAAAATTACATGAAGTTGCTCCGGCACAGGTTAAAATAAGATCAAAAAAAAAAAAAACAGGCGCTGCAAAAGTTAGTCTAGCTTTTTCTGTGTAGGGGAGACCGGGGCAAATCCGGCACTATTTTTCAATTGATTTTTCAATAATAAAATCAGGTTTTTCTGCAAAGAAAATATATAGTCTCCAAATATGAATCAGTGAAAAATTCACTGATTGAAATAGTTGTTGGACATTTCATTGATTAAATCAGTGATTCCAGACTTCTCACTAATCAATTCAGTAACACCAGACTAAATCATGCGTGACATAACCTCTAAGTCTTCAAGTAAAGCGTTGTTGTTATTATTTTACTTCTGTAGCAAAAATAATTTTCTTACGAAATAAATTTTTGAATTTTCGGATTACTTGAAAGGAAAGATATATGTGAGGTTTTTTGTCATTTAGAAGCATCAAATCTTTCCACATTTTTTTATATTTGATCACATTTATGGGTTTCAAGTTTTTACAATGATTGATGATTTTACATAGCTTTAACACCATTACTAATCTAAATGATTATTTCATTGAATCTACTAAAATCTTATTTTATTATGACTGCTAAATTAGCGTGGTGCAGTGCTGCCAACTTTCACAAGTGAAACTTTCACTGAATGAATAAGTAAGTTTTCACTGGTTGTCAGTGACCGGATTGTAGCTATTTGAATCAGTGAGTTTTTACTGACAATCAGTGACTTTTCCCTGATTCAGATTTAGAGAGTAAAGTGAAAGGATATACTCTTAGCTGCAAACCCTTTTTTTTTTAAGCCAATTAATTTTTTGTTGGAAGGCGGATTTTTGGGAGAATAGGCTGAAAAGTAGAATACAACGCCGGAACGTCGAGCAAAACGTGTGTTCATTTTTTATGTTCGCAATATAACCTCAATCACCCACACGTTTATCTGGGGGCGCTTGAACATAAAGGTGCATTCACACAAAAAAGGGGCGGGCTTTTCCAACAATACCTTCCGAGAAACGCAGAGGTGTAGGATTTGCTCAAGTGCCGGATTTGCCCCGGTTTCCACTACTCTCTTAAAATGAACCAGTGAAATCTCACTGATTTCCAGTGAAAGCTCACTGGTTGAAATAGCCAGAAGTGTGTCATTGACAATCAGTGAGAGTTCACTGGTTCATTCAGTGGAGTTCCGACACTGGTTTAATCAGTGATGTTCACTGGTTTCTCAGTACCAGTAGTCATATGGTCGTACGTCTCGTTCGTCAGCTGGTTAGATATGACATGTATCGTTCATCACTTTTGTGCTAACCTCTGCAAAATTATTCATGAAAAACCGCACTTTACTGCCACAGAAATAAATAAGGGCCGCGCTGTAATATAATAGGATATAATATATTGTGTCTAATTGTGGGAAGACCCGTCCTTACGTCAGCGTGTCGCGTCGCTCAAAATCAAACCCAAGTGACCAGGTTGACCAAGTTGACCCACTATCAAGCGAAAGATATTATATCCCCTGCTCATTGCAGCCAGGCACCAAATATTTATAAAACAAACACTAGTACACAATAAGGTTCTTTTTCACTGGAGAAAGGCCAAGAACTGACCGGCGACGCGCAAGTACCAGACGACTGGAGGTTCATGTCTTGCCCGCGTGGGGCGCTATATCACTGGTTCAATCTATCATTTAGCATCACTGGTAGAATCAGTATCGCTATTTTAGTTGAATCACTTACTCGTTCGTCCAGTCAGAGTGGAAAAATCACTGGTTCACCAGTGATAATTCAAAATACTGATTCAACCAGTGACGATTTCACTGGTTCACTATAAGAGAGTATATAATGCTTCATCAACACAGCAAAAATGGAGTTCACAAACGTTGCAGGTAATAGGTGAAACGGAGTAAGAGCCAGCTGAGTAATTCAGGTTACACATTGTGAAGTGCTGCCTCTATCGAAGTCTAACGGAAAAACCTTCGAGTCATCATGGTGAATTTACCTCAGCCTCAGATACCCAGCTAGTTGTTACCTCGTTTCACCTATTACTGCCATGTTTCTTACCCTCAGTTGTTTCTGTGAAGGCACATAAATATATCAACAATGTACTGAGAATAACAATTATCAATATAAATTATCAGAAACTTGTAATGTTAGCAATTTCTTTCATTTTTGAGGTTACTTGAAATCGAGAATTTTTGGGAAATGTGAAACCAGGTGAAACGGGAGGCACCTCTCTCCGAACCTAGTTCAAAGGTGCATTTTAAAAAAAAAATCAAGCGATTTCCTAGCAGAATTTGTCTTTGTTTGTAAAATGATTTTCTCTGCGACAAGATTCGCGTAAACGTAAAGCATCCTTATTGCGAAACGTGCCTTATGCTAATCCGAAGCTGGGATCAAATCGCTCCGTATCAACGAGGACTTAAGGAGGACGAGGCTGAGAGATCCTTGAAGTAGAATTATTCTCTTCAGATCCAGATCGAGTGCAATTGCAAATAGTTTGCTTCGAACGATCAAGCCTTTCGAATCAGTTCACGCGCGAATCACGTTGATCGTGAATTTTGCGTTTTTCCGCGGAACATTTCCACCGTGGATTCACGAGGGATCCAAGCTGGAGGGTGAGAGCAAAATAATATTGCGAATTCAGCGAGGCTCTTCACCGTTGCTAAATCGGCGATAAATAATAGTTGCTTACGAATCGACATATGCAGACAAACTCCGGTCAATGTTTTATGTAGCAAAGAAAAAAAATCAGTAATATGGAGCGAAAATCCAGGGAATATTTATACAAAATAACACTCTATTAACAAACCTCTAATTTATGTAAATAAATTCAAGAACCATTACAAATATACAAAACCTTCCATTTTTTCGGATTCTGTAAGAATCCATTATTTGAGCTCAATTGATGAAATATATTTTTTAAGTTACAAAAAAAGCGTGGTCAATCACCTGAAATCACTTGCAATCGCGTGAATAAACACATAATAAAATTGTCAACAAAATAGTTGAATTTGTAATCAAGTTATAGAATTTTCAACCTACAAAGATGAATTTTCAACCGAATGGTCGACTTTCCAAACAAAAAAGATTAAACGTCAACCAAAAATAGTTGCACTCTTAACCAATTAATTAAATTTTTTAGAAGACAGTTGAGTTTACAATCAAAAAAGATTAATTATTTGCAACCCAAAGGACGGATTTTATGTCCAAATAGACCAAAAAAAGATAAATTTTCAACCAAATATTGAAAAATACAGTAAAATTAATTAATTTTCCACAAAATAAAACGAATTTTCAACAAAATAGTTAAATTTTTCAACTGAAATGATTAATCTGCAAACAAAGAAATGATTTTTACACAAATTAGTTCAAATTTCAACCCAGAAGTTTAATTTTTAAACCGAAAAGACAAATTTTCTTTAGGTAAAGATTTTTCAGTCATGAAAGAAAAGAAAAGTTCATCCAAATTGTTAAGATTTTAAGCAAAAAGACGACTTTTCTGTAAAACAGTAGACTTTTCAACCCGAAAATATGAATTTTCAACAAACAAGTTAGTTTTTAACTAAACAGTTGCGTTTTTAACCAAAACAGAGGTAATTTCAAACCTATAGGATTAGTTTTCTACCAAAAAGAGAAATTTTCAACTAAGTAGCATTTTTAACGTTTTTTTAAACTTTTTATCCACTTATCTCTCAGCAGGGATCACAGCGCAAAAGGAGCTCAAAAAAGGGGAAATAGTGTGGTTTTTTCACGAAAAAGCTTAAAATAGGGGAAGGATTGAACATTTATTTTCATATGTCGAAAAGAACAAACAATCTTTTTGTAAGAAATGTTACATGTTTAAATAATTTTCAATGATTTTTCAATGATTTTTCAATGATTTCTGTCACTGAAGATTTATTT
The DNA here is from genome assembly GCA_932178445.1 of Andricus quercusramuli. NCBI lineage: Eukaryota > Metazoa > Arthropoda > Insecta > Hymenoptera > Cynipidae > Andricus > Andricus quercusramuli. The sequence continues at coordinate 7,787 of CAKNXH010001880.1, read as the reverse complement.
TTAAAAATTGGATATACCTAGATCGTTGGAAGTCCATCCAGAATGATATAAAAAAGTGCGGGAAAAAATAAAATTAGTTAAATACACAATTTTTATATGTTTAACATCGTTCTCATAAATATTTCTTTTCAAGATTTATCATTTCATCTTTACTATAATTAATACTTTCAATGTAAATTTAAAACTAAACTCTTCAGTAGAGCAAAGTAAAAACGCTGAAATTAATCGAATCGTTTTATTTTTTGGATTGATTCAAACCTGAAATTGAGTCAGCTTGAACCAAAGAAACATGTTATTATTTTTTATTCATGGGAAATTTTTTTTGTCTTGGCGCTTATAACGTTCCAAAATCGCAAAAAAGATATGAAACCCCAAAAATCCTTACTCACAACTAAAATTTCTTTTGCGAAATAGCAAAATAAAAAAATGTTTCTTTGGTTCAAGCTGAATAAATTTCAGGTTCGACATATTCAACTTTTTTTTAAATGTGTGCATATGACTCTATAAAAAAAAAACATGTTTTTGTACATTTCCGAAAAAATTGAAACTGAGCAAGAAATTTATTTTTAAATTTCGCAATTTTGAATTTTCAACAAATAAGATAATTTTTGAACTAAATAGTTCAATTGTTGAATTAAGAACATTAGTTTTTAACCGAAAATCGAATACTTACATTTTCGTTTCAAAAAATTAATTTTCAATTAAAAACTGAATTTTCTCCCAAATTGTTGAATTTTGAAGCCTGGAAGAAGAATTTTCTACAATGCAGTTGATTTTTCGACACGAAAATATGAATTTTCAATCAAATATTAAAATTTTTGGTTAAAAAAACTAGCTTTTAACAAACAAAAAAAACTTTAACTGAAATGATGAATTTTTAACGAAGTAGTTCAAAATTCGATCAATCAGTTGAATTCTCTACCAAACTATTGAAGTTTCCAGAGAAAATTGAAATTTTCTACGAAACATTTAAATCTTTAATCCGAAAACACGAATTTTCAACAAGAGTTAAGTTTGCAACCAGGAAAGATTTTTTAGTCAATAAAGAAAAAAAATGTATTCCAAATGTAGAATTTTAAAGTAAGAAGATTATTTTTCTACGAAAAAGGACGAAATTTACCAAATTACATAAATTTTTAACAAAATATTTGAATTTTCAAAATAAAAAAGATCAACTTAAACCAAAAATGGAATTGCTAAATTTTCATTCCAAGAGACTAATTTTCAAATGAAAAAACCAATTTTCTACCAAATGATTGAAGTTTTAGGCAAAAAAAAAAAGAATTTCCTACGATACATTCGAATTTTTGACTCAAAAATATAAGGTTTCAATACAAAAAATAATTTTCAATCAAAAATTACAATTTTCAGTTATAAGAAATGAATTTTTAACAAAGCAGTTTGATTTTCAACCAAAAAGACAGCTTTTCAACAAAATTAATATATTTGCAACCAAATAGTTAAATTTTCATCCAATTTTCTGCCAAAAAATATAACTTTTGAACGAAATTTGAACTTACAACCAAATAGTTGAATTTCCGACTAAAAAATGTCAATTTTCGAACACAAATGGAATAGTACAATTGCCAGTTTAAAAAAATGAATTTTGAATGAAAAAAAAGTTTCAACAATAGTTAAATTTTCAAGTAAAGATTTAAAAAAATTAAATATTGCTCTAGTTAGCACATTTGAAATTGCAGATGATGAATTTGGGATATTCAATTTTTTAATTAGGTATTTAACTTTGTACATTTCAACTAAAAAAAGTTAATCTTCTAATGCTTACTTGAAAAGTACTATATATTTTGTAACTGTTCCAATTTTATATTGGATAATAACTTCTGTCTCCAGTTTTCACATTTGCAACTTGCTTTAAAAAGTTTCATCTTCAAATTTTTTAAGAGAGTATTTATTTTTAATGGCCTGCACTTGAAACGTGTACCTTGTTTATTCACAAATAACTTATTTAAGTGCTATGGTTGCTTTAATTTTTATTCAATAATGGATACAATGGGTACAAGAAAGTTGCGGTGTTTTCCGAAATGTTTAACTTTGCTTTGCCTTTTTCGTTATGAACACATAATATATAAAAATTAAAGAGAATCACATTTTAAACTACCTCTTTCCTTTTTGTGAATATATTTTTCTGAAGTAAAACAGATATTGGAAATATTCTTCAAAGGTGTATTTACCATATTAAATGTAAATTTACCTTGAAATAGTTACTAACAACTTTTTGCCGAAATTAATATTGATGTTTATTATTTGTCACGAACTAAAAAGTCAAAGAAAAGCTCAAAATTTTACAAAAATCCGCAAGTTTCTAGCATTACTCCAAGAGAAGATAGTTATAAGCAATAATAAATTGTTTAAATAACTATGTTTGTTGACATGCATTATTTATTTTTTCACTAAGTAGAAAGTGGGCAAAAGGATACAAATTTCAGAAGAACCCGCAACTATCTAGCAATAATAAAAAATAAAATAGTTATAAACAATAATAATTTGTTTAAATAATTATTTTTGCTAAACTGAATTAATTATTAACTCACCCTAAGTAAAAAACAAATAGTTGTAAAATTCATAAAACCGCAACTTTCTAGCATTAATCAAATTGAATAATATTAAGAATAATAAATTGTTTAAACAATTAATTTTTGTTAACTTTGATCATTATTTACTTCACTTCAACTGAAGATTAGGCAAAATGTGGAAATTTGTGGAAAAAACTGCAATTTTCTAGCATTATTGTGAGAGAATATTATAAACAATATTAACAAATTGTTAAAATAATATGTTTGTTAACATTAAATAAGTATTACCTCACTCTAATTGAAAATTGGACAAAAAGTGGAACATTTGTGAAAAACCGCGACTTTCTAACTCTATTCCAAGTAAAAATTGCTAAAAAAAACGATACACTATTTAAACAATTTATGTAAACATCTAATTATCAGTATAAAGTAGTATTTTATGTATTAGAAACAATTTTCATTTAAAAAACCGCAACAAAACTCGCAAAACCCATTTTTTCACTTATGGGGGTTTTTCGGGACCGTATGAAACAGACTTATGGGGGTGATATTTAAAAAGTAATATTTTATTCGTATTCTATAGCTAACTGTGAAGATAAATGTTGAGTTTCAAAACGATTAAGCTAATATTGACGATTCTGAATAAAATTTACAGAAGTCTTTTTTCTTATGGGAAATACGTTACGTTAATTATTTAGAATTTTCATTCTTAATAAAAGATTGTCTCGAAGACAAATAAAATGAGAAAACAATATCAGGCCTTGGAAAATGTTTGACTTCGTATGGAAAATTTAATGCATTTGAATATGATTATTTTCAATCGCATTTTTTAATTTGAAAAAAAAATGTTAATTTTTCACATTTAATTGTAAAATTCTGCAATTTGTGAATGATTAAATTTAAAATTGTTGAATTATTAACGCCTCAAATTTTTAATGCTAAAAATGCCTTCAATGTTTATTTTTTTCCATTTTCTACTTGACAATTTTCTATGGATCCCACTTGAAAACGAAAGTTTTAAATAAATAACATTGCTGAATGTCAAGCGTTTCATTTTCAAGCAGTTAAATTTGGAATTATTCAATTTTGGAAAACTTTAAGTTTCAAAGTTTTCAATTTCGAGTCGTTAATAATTCTGGCAGGCTCTTTAGCCATTAGGCATGTTGCATATTCGCTTGTTTCAACAAGTTTTATTTTTCATTTTAAACGCATTAATTATTTAAACTTAAATTAGAAATTGCCCAAAATTTGAATGAGCCCAAAAAAATCTGCACTAAATTTTAATTGCCATTCACGCTAGTTAATATAATAATTAGCAACATAAACTGTTTTTAACTATTTTTTACAAGCTTATTACTTGTTGCGAATTTTCTTTTTTCTTTTAGTAATTTCGTATTTTCATTCTATAAGCTAGTTCGTGTTTAACTCCACCGATTTGTTTATTTTTTCTCATTCTCCTTTTTTACAAACCCAGAATATTTCTTATAACAGTAAGAAGTTCTACAAAAGAATAAACTAGCTCTCGTTCGCTTTGAGTTTCTTTTTTTACGATCAATCGACATAATAATATCGGACATAAAGTAAAGAGGCGTCCGCAATACGCGCATCCAGCTGCTGATATTGTTTGTCGTTCGGGTCTTCTTTTTTCCTATTGTTTCCACGTCGCAAGATAGAAGCCACGCCATTCGTCTGAGCGATAGAGGTAAAAAGATGAAAAGGCATCTAAGGGTTTTACGACGATAACCAGCATTTCGAATCCTCTCTTGTATGTTATCCAGGATAGAGTCTTCAATTTTAATAAATTCCGAGCAGGATGTGGAAATCGTCTAGAAATCGATGGAATATAAAAGGGGAATTTTAAATTCTAGTCATGGCATGGGTTTAATCAATCAGCAAGTGTTCATATAGACAGAATCTTCAAATTTTATTTTCCAGGATTATCAATAACATTTTTTAGAATTGAATCATTCTTATAAGGTTATAATTATATTATTGGTAGAAAATTCAGCTATTGTTCAATTGGGTGAAGGACAACTGTGCACGAGCCCATCTGTGCACGTCGGTGGCCACTGGTACAACTCGCTGGGTCCTAAAAGAAACTACGCAACTCGCAGCGACGGATAGAAACTACGTATCTGGCGCGCTCCATACTAAGTATATAGAAATTTGTATATACTTAGTATAGAGCGCGCCAGATACGTAGTTTCTATCCGTCACTGCGAGTTGCGTAGTTTCTTTTAGGACCCATCGAACTGTGCACGTTGTTGGCCACAGGCACAACTGCACATCGGGCCATCTGTGCACGTCTCAAATTTGGTGTGCACAGGTGGACACTTCCAATTGTGCACGTTGAAATGTTAACGGGCACAGATGAGAGATTCCCAACTGCGCACGACGAAATTTAGACGTGCACAGATCAGAACCTAGCAACAGTTCATGTGCACAGATGGGAGTCTCCAAACTGTGCACGTGCACAGAACAAAAAAAAAAGATCTCGATTAAGTCTAAAGTTATAGAGGTTTAGAGAAAATAGTTCGAGTTTTTTGAAAAACGAAGACTCGACATGACACATGACATTACATGACACGACACGACATGACACATGACATGTCATGAAACATTACATGACATGACATGACACATGACATGACATACACGTGAACTTAGACAGTTGGGAGGGTACCAAGTGTGCACGTTGACTTTTAGACGTGCACGGATGGTACCCTAGTAACGGTGAGCCTGCACAAATGGGAGACTCCCAACTTTGCACGTCAAAATTTAGACGTGCAAAGATGGTACCCTAGCAACAGTTCACGCGCACAGATGGGAGCTCCCAACTGTGCACGTCGAAATGTAGACGTGCACAGATGACCTGTGCACAGTTATGCCTGTGACCAACAACGTGCACAATTTATTGTACCAGTGGCCACCGACGTGCACAGACGGGCTCATGCACAGTTGCTCCGTGCATAGGTGTACCCTTCCCTGTTCAATTTAGTCCACTGCATTCGAAGCTAAATTCAAATTGGATCATTTATGCAGAGCATTTAAGCTTAAAAGCTTCCATTATCAACGTTTCGATAATGCATGATTTTGAATTTTATAACATAGCTTTGAAATAAATCCTTGAAGTTTTATATAACATTAACATGGCAAGAATCGCAGCGAAACGAAGATCGATTAATTTATTTTAAAGCGACTTCAAGAACTCAAACCCGAAATTTTGAACTTGGACCAAAAAATGGCAGGCAATTAAAACTCAAAAAGCAACTCATTTCTGCGGTTTTCAACGAGATTTTTTTAAAGATCCAGAAAATATGTTTGGCTTGAAAAACTATATAATTATGATAATTCTAACAATGTAAAATTTGGAAAAAACTTCAAAATGGCGGTCACTCAAAACCTAGCTTACTTCTACAGTTTTTAATAAAGTGTTTTCAAACTTCACGTCAGAACAAGAAATATGGCTTCAGAAACTAAATGACAATTCAAACATTCCAAAATTTAAAAAAAATTCCAAATGACGTAAAATTAAATTTCAACTTAGCTAATTTATGTTTTTTGGTTCAGATTTTTTAAAAACGTTACTAAGAAAATTCGCATATGAAAACGTGAACATTTGATGCCTGAAACTTAATTATCTGATATTGATGTCAACGGCCATACCACGCTGGAAACACCAGTTCCCGTTAGATCACTGAAGTTAAGCAGTGTTGGGCGCGGTTAGTACTTGGATGGGTGACCGTTCGAGAATAATACTACTGCGTTGCTGTTGGCGGTCGTGGGTGTGGTGAGCCCACACTTGTAGTTATTTACTACAAGAAACTATCCACCTAGAAACACTACCCGACTCGGGTAGTGTCACGCATACCCCTAGAGGCTCGCCGAAAGGGAAAATGGCTTAATGGTATAATGATGACATGGCCCCAATTATGTATTTTTTATCAAACTTTGGATTTTTCGAATTATCTTATGGTTTCTGAAACCAAATTTCTTGTCCTGAGAAAGTTCAAAAACATTTTACTGAATAAACTGTAAAAATAATCTATTTTGCAAGTTTTTCGTTAAATTTGGGATTTTTCAAAATTCTAGATCGTTACAATTATCATACAGTTCCTGAAGTCAAATATACACCAAGACTACAAGGAGTTTGTTATATACCTTTTTACCATTCCAAAATTAAATGACATTCCGAAGAGTTTTGAAGTATTTATTTTTACTTATACGGGCACCTACAGAAAAGGATCTATTTGTTTGAGATTCAAGTGACTGTCTGCAAAGCTTGAATATATAGTTTTATATGACTAATCTTAAAAGATTTCAGTGAGTTTTCCATTAAATAGTGTTCACTTTTCTTCTACTATGTGATGAAAGTCACTAGAAATGTATGAAAATATGTCTTAAATTTTATAAGACTAGTCATTTAGAACTCTATATCCAAGATTCGTGGAGTCACTTAAATTTCAAACAATGATTTATTAAAATATAAATAAAAATGAATCAGTCAACAACAGAAACGTCCAATTGTGACATTAGTTCGACCAGGGGAATGAAAAAACGTAATCAAATCATGTTTAAAACGTGAAAATAATTTTTAAAAATACCTATAATACCCATTGGATGGAAAAACAACCTAACTCGTTTTTTTATTTTCAATTATTTGAATAATTTTTTGTTTCTTTTTTTCTCAACAGGATTTCACTTTTAGATTGCAATACTTTATGTGTATAAAGAATTTCTTTTCAAATTAATATTTTCTTAGTTCAATGACAGCATGAAATCTTTGAATCGATTTTTCTCAAAACACGATTTTCCGAGTTAGGTTGTTTTTTCACCCAACGCTTCATATGTACTCATGCTGAAGGCCTTGCATTATACTTTAGCAGAACTGGTGACCCGAGTATAGACTTCTGTTTCACCGGGGTTTTAAAATAGAAAATATAGTTACAATCGGTTTTAACCGCAATGCTACATGACTTAAAGGGAACAGCCATGCACTTGACAGAAACCCAGTCCGTGAATGATGGTGTAAAAACCAGGCTTTGCCCAATATGTCAGGCCACACGCTCTTATCAGATCAATTGATTGCATTAGAATAATGCGTCCGTGACTGATAATATATACCGGGACAGCCCCGTGCATACTATTCAAAAAATTTAAAAAATCCAACTCTAACCAAAAATTCCTTCAACATATTGGGCTGTAACAATCTTAAACCTGAGACATTAATTATAATAATAATAATACTGCCGT